>CAUYQV010130199.1:0-28114 GCA_963574575.1 Galagoides demidoff
AATAGCCAGGCCTTGTGGTGGATACCTGTATTCCCAACTACTTGGTAGGCTGAGGCAAGAATATTGCTTAAGCCAGGAGTTGGAGGTTGCGGTGAGCTGTGATGCCACAGCACTCAATTCAGAGCAATAGCTTGAGGCTCTGTCTCAAACAAATAAAATAAACATTTCTTCAAGCAGCTAGAAGCACCAACTGACCTACAGAGGCAGAGCCATTAAGATGACAGCAGACTTTTTTCCAAGTCAGAAGAGCATGGTCATACACCTTCAATATTCTTTTTTTTTTGAGACGGAGCCTCAAGCTATCCCCCTGGGTAGAGTGCCATGACATCACAGCTCATAGCAACCTCCAACTCCTGGGCTCAAGCGAGTCTCCTGCCTCTGCCTCCCAAGTAGCTGGGACCACAGGCGCCTGCCCCAACGCCCGGCCATTTTTTGGTTGCAGCCATCATTGTTGTTTGGCGGGCCCAGGCTGGGGATTCGAAGCTGCCACCTTAGGTGTACGTGGCTGGCGCCTTAGCCGATTGAGCCACAGGCGCCGAGCCAGGTTACAGGAATTTTTTAGCTCTATTATGGTTTCATGAGACTAGGATCCCATCTGTGTTTCGTCACTGACTGCCACATTGTCACGCTGCACATGATGGTGCTTGTTGCGAGAAAAGTTTGAAGAATATAAAACTTTCATTCTGAGCCAAACATACTATTTTTTAACTGAAGCTTTTTGGGGGGGGCGCGGAATTCAATGTGTTGATTATTTGTACAAATTGGAGTGCTTACATCCCACTAATTAACATAGCTTTCACCTCATTTACTTAATCACAGTGTTAAAACATTTGTGTTCAATACTTGATAGATTTGACTTGTACTCTTGCAATATGCTCCATAGGTGTGCTCCCACCATTAACCCTCCCTCTATCGAACCACCCCCCGCCCCCGTCCCTTCCCATCCTCCATCCCTTCCCTCCTTTCTGAAACTTTTTGAGCTCATTCACATAGAGGAAGAATAAAAAATGTTCAAGAAGAACCATGACTATTCTCAAACCTTCCATTGCTTGTCCAAATAACACCAGGAAGCCAGAGGTTCTTAACGTCATTTCATCATAATGTCAGCAATTATTCCTTGAGTTGAAGTCTCATAGATATAAAGCGTGTTTAGAGACTATCACAATTAATGCTTTACTTAAAATTTAGGTCATTAAAAGTGTCTAAGACGTTAAACAAATAAACTACTGTACATAAAATGTAGTGACTGCGTCATTTAGGCACTACATTTGTTTGGATGAAGTAGGAACCAAACTATGGTGACTTAATCAAATGTGGTTCATTCTTCTTACTTTAAAGGAAGTCCAGAGATAGGCAATTCCCGGTGCCATTGACATCCATCCTTCTGGTTTGGTTTTCTTAGGATACAGTGGTCATCTTTATGATTGCTATGACTGCTCTACCGCCAGCATGATATCTACCTTCTTAGAAGGGAGAGTAAGAAAGAGAAGGGGCAAACCAAAAGAGTGAATCTGTCCTTGTTTAACAGAGAGCAGTAGCTTTCCCAGAAGCCTGGCCTCAGACTTCTACTCCTATGTCATCGGAGGCAACTGTGTCACGCAGTCACCTAGTGGCAAAGGGTGAGAAGGACAGATTTTAGTTAGGTGTACCTTGAACAAAATTCAGATTCTCTTGTCAGGAAGAAGTGTAAAGCCACAAGAACACTTATTTATTTATTTATTTTTTGAGACAAAGACAGTCTGTTGTCCTAGATTGAGTGCCATAGCGTTACTGTAGCTCACAGCAACCTCCAACTCTTGGGCTCAAGTGATCCTTTTGCCTCAGTCTCCCAAGTAGCTGAGACTATAGGCATGTACCACCATGTCAGGTTAGTTTTTTCTATTTTTAGTAGAGATGGGGTTTTGCTTTTGCCACGGCTGGTCTTGAACTCCTGAGCTCAAGCAATCCATCTGCCTTAGCTCTCTCCTCCCTAAAGAGCTAGGATTACAGGCATAAGCCACCGCACCCAGGCCACACTTTTTAAAAGTTGAATTCCTAAAGAGTTTACCTCCCAGGAACCTTGGAGGCAGTGAAGAAATGAATGAATTCAACACTTTGAATAAAAGTCTTTTACAGTCTCAGGCTGAGGACAAAGATATGACCTATGCTCCTGCCAGTGGGCATTTAGACATGGCTCAGTCTGGGCTGCCTGGAGTAATTTTTTTTTTTTTTTATTTTGAGACAGAGTCTCACTATGTCACCCTGGGTACAGTGCCATGGTGTCACAGCTCATCGCAACCTCAAACTCTTGGGCTTAAGAGATTCTCTTGCCTCAGCCTCCCAAGTAGCTGGGACTACAGGCACCCATCACAATGCCCGGCTATGTTTTGGTTGTAGTTGTCATTGTTGTTTGGCGGGCCTGGGCTGGATTCGAACCCGCCAGTTCCAGTGTATGTGGCTGGCACCCTAGCCACTTGAGCTACAGGCGCCAAGCCTGCCTGTAGTAATTCTTAAAGTGCTATACAGGCACCTTCTTACTTATACTGTATGACACCTGAGAGGCACTAGAAAGCACTAAACACCCTCAAAAGAATTCAATAATGATACATGATTGCCAATTTTTATATTTTATGTCCAATTTTTACACTAAGAAATTCCTGCCTGGAATGGGCCAGTTGCATTAAAAAAAATTCCAACCCAGATGCCAAGTAACTTTTTATAAAATGATATAAACTTTAACTTGTATCTCTTAAAAACTAATAACGGAGAACCATTTCCTACTACCCAGCAACCCTTCTTGCATTCTCTCCTCTCTCATCACGCACACATGGTATTGTATCTTACAAAAGTACTGATCCACAATAGATTAGAAATTTTAAAATGTGTTTTTATTTATTTATTTCAAGACAGGGTCTCACTCTGTCACCCAGGCTGGTGTACAGTGGCAGCATCATAGCTCACAGCAACCTCAAACTCCTGGGGTCAAGGAATCCTCCTGTCTCAGCCTCCCAAAGTCCCTGGTACTATAGGCACACAGCTAACTCTTTTCTACCTTTTCTAGACATGAGCTGCTCAGCCTGGTCTTGAACTCCTGAGCTCAACTGATGCTCCTGCCTCACCCTCCCAGAGTGTGAGAATTACAGGCATGTGCCTGGATGAGAAACTTTTTTAAAGGTCCTTCATCACAAGGAGCCTGAGAAGTACAGCTCTAGGGTAAGTTGTTGATTTTGCATCTTGAAGGTCCAGAATTGGTCCAGTGGAGACAGACTATCCACTGAGGATCAGCATTCCTATTATTGGGGGGGGCATGGGGAGGTTTATAATATAGTAATTTTTAACTCATTATACAACCATAAGGTACAGAATGTAAGCACTGTAATTGGGGGTGGAGAAGAGGGGCTTCCTTAGCTTCCTTTGGCTTTCTTTGCCATCACTCCAGTATTTTAATGTTATGCTCCCTCATTCTTCCCAGGCACTCCAGGGGAGAAAGAAGGTAATGGTCCATTGACAAAAGTAATGTGGAGCAATAAATCACAACTACTCAGATGCTCTGGCTCCCCTAATATTCTTGAGTGACACCAGACAGCAGGACCAGGTAAGGAAGCGTCAGCAACCCACTGGATCCGATATAAATTATGATGGGTGGATGTTCATTAAATATAGAACTGATGACACCCTAAAAGAAATTGGCAATAAATCAGGGTATATTGAATTGAGGACATCCCTCTGTTGTGGACTATAGTAGTGTCTCAGGTATTCAGATTCCAGCCTGTGGAAGCTCATAGACTTGTGGAATGGCTCTAGGTCAGGCTGGACATTGGTCAGCTACTGCTGCACACAAAGCACCCTAAACCCCAGTGGCTCCCACCAACCATGATTCATTAGTTCTCACGATCCTGGGGTTGATGTATGGGCTGGTTTGATTGCCACTGGGATTGCTGATGCATTTGAGGATTTCCTGGAGCCTCTGCTTTGGGCGGGGCTTAGCTGGAGCATCTAAGTTTGGACAGAGCTGCTGTGTATGTCATTCATCCTCCTCCTGAGACCAGAACACTCAGCAGTGTATGCCCTTCTTATGGTAGTGGTAGAACCCCCGAGAGTAAGCAGAACCACTCAGGCCTCTTGAGACCTAAACTGGCAACAGGTTCACTTTCTGGCATGTTAGTTCACTCTACTAGCCAAACAAATCACATGGCCAAACCCAGCCTCAAAGGTGAGAGGAAGATTTTCCCTCTCATAAAACCACAGAATAATGTGCAAAGGGTATGGAAACAGGACTAAAGAATTGGGGCCATCAGCACAGTTTCCGAAATGTGTTGATTAATTTTGTGTGTCAGCTTGACTGGGCCACAAGATGCCCAGATATGTCCATAAATATTATTCCTGGTGTGTGTATGTTTCCAGGAGAGATTAGAGTTTGAACTGGTGAACTGAGTAAAGCAGATGACCCTCCCCAAAGCAGATGGGCATCATGTAACCCACTGAGGTACTGAACAGAATGAAAAGGTCTAGGAAAGTTGAATTCTTGCTCTGCCTGATCACTTGAGCTGGAACATCATATTGATCTTCTCCTGCCTGCAGAACTCCTGGTTGTCAGACCTTCAGATCAGACTGGAGCCTGTACCAGAGGCACTCTAGCTCTTGTGCCTTCAAACTACACCACTGGCTTTCCTGGGTCTCAAGAAAGAATTGTGGGACTACAGGCACCAGCCATAACACCTGGATAGTTTTTCTATTTTTAGTAGAGAAAAATAGAAAAGACTGGTCTTGAACTCCTGAGTTTGAACAATCCACCTGTCTCGGCCTCCAAGAGTGCTAGGATTATATGTGTGAGCTACCGCACTTGGCCTCTGAAATACTATCTTAAAGGTATTTTGCAGATGTCATTTTATGGAAATTTCTACCCTATTAAAGGTGAAGAAAACAAAAATATATACCATCCATAAAAAAAGATTTTCCTGGGCACAGTGGCTCACAACTGTAATCTCAGTTACTTGGGAGGCAGAGGTGAGAGGATTGCATGAGGCCAGGAGCTTGAGACAAGCCTGGGAAACACAGAGAGACTTTGTCTGCAAAAGAAAAAAAAATATTTCTTAAATTAGCTGGCCATGGTGGCATATGCCTAACTACTCAGGAGGTGTAGGTGGGAGGATCCCTTGAGCTCAGGATTTCAAGGCTACAGGGAGCTATGATCATGCAACTGTACTCCAGCCTGGGTGACAGAGCAAGACCTTCAGCTCTCAAAAAAAAAAAAATTATTGGCTCGGCGCCTGTGGCTCAAGTGGCTAAGGCGCCAGTCACATACACCTAAGGTGGCAGGTTCGAATCCAGCCCAGGCCTGCCAAACAGCAATGACAGCTGCAACCAAAAAATAGCTGGGTATTGTGGCGGGTGCCTATGGTCCCAGCTACTTGGGAGGCTAAGGCAGGAGAATCGCTTGAGCCCAGGAGTTGGAGGTTGCTGTGAGCTGTGATGCCACAGCACTCTACCCAGGGGGACAGCTTGAGGCTCTGTCTCAAAAAAAAAATTATTTAAGTAAGTTCAGCAATTGAGTCATTAATGCATTAAGTAAGGGGAGTCAGAATTTTTGGCATTAAATCTTTATTCTACATCATGGACATACTATGTCTTCTCACTAGATTCCTTCAATGGCTCAAGGATCACTGTTGTCTTGACAATAGGGTAGAATCCTTAAGTTTTCACATAAGGTGTTTTGTAGAAGGCATGTTAAGGCCTAAGAATGTGTGCAGAACCTAAAGAGGGCAGGTCCTGGCTGGAAAGCTGTTTGTCACAGAGCTAGGAGGCAGTGCACAGGACAAAAAGACACACAGAACAGTGTTTTAAAATGTAGATTGTATTATCACTCAGGCATAGTGAGGCCAACAAATTAGGAGATGATCTGTCATTGAAAAGATAGTTTATTACTCACAGATTCCAAGAGGGTGAGGCACATCAGGCCTACCAGGCCACGTGGAGAAGTACCACAGTCTATTAGAAGGCACAGGAAATGTGGCAAGAACCTTTATTATTTTTTTCAGTGGGATGAAACAGGAAAGGTAAAGTGAGCAAGCTTGGGACTGACTAGCTTGAATTAAGTTCAGTGGGCTCTGAGGTGTAGGGATTGTCCCTAGTAGTTTGGTATCTAACCCTGGAATGATTAGGGTAGGGAATATTGTTTGGAGTGTAATAGCTCCTAAAGGAGGTTCAGGGTTGGTGGGCTCTAAGTGGTTAGCTTGCCTATGGCACACTTGGGGGTGTGTTTGCTATCTCTAAGAATTAGCTGGCCCTTGTAAGGGCAGTCCCTCTCTAGTCACAAATGCCCCAGGTGCCAGAACATTAAGAATACTGAAAATAAGAAAATACAGTTTTGATAGAAGTGGCCACTAATCTAGGCACCCAGCAGTGTTCTCATGTTTAGCTATGTTCAGTAAACACTTATGGATACCTGTTCTGTGACAGGCCCTGTGAGAGAACCAGTACAGTTGTACATCTCAGGCCTAGGTCTCTGAGCTCAGGATCTAAGTGAGCTTGGAGAAGAAAGGAATAGTGTTCCAAAGGAGCCCTCATTAGTTTAAAGGCTGGTGAACCAGGGTCACGCAAACTAAAACCCAAATATATCCACCAAACTAGAGCATTCTGCTATAACGCTCCACAGAAAATTGCCTCTTTACTTTCCTACCAGGACTCTTTTTTTTTGCAAGTCAAACATAATGTACTTGCTCCCTTTCTCTTAGCAGAGGTGGGGGGGAAGACTGTAAATAGAGGACTCTGCAGAATAACTGAAAAGCAGAGCATCTGAACGGTGTGTTCCAGTCCTGGTTTATCATCTCTATTAATCCTTGGCATATTATTTGTGGGAGACTCAGTGTTCTCAGCTGTAAAACAAAGAGCTAGGACGGAAATGTATGTATACAATAAGGTTTTTCATAGAAAATGGTAAGTGCTAATGCCTGAGCCCAGACACTGCAAGACCCGCATCAGCAGCCACTTTCCCGCCAGCTCCCTACGCCCTCACGTGCCACCGCGGCGCCCCTGCACGCAGGACGTGCGCATGCGCACTACCAAGCCCTTGCCGCTTCCCGTCGCTTCCTGTTCCGTCTCGGCCCCGCCCACTGCTGGAACTATTGTTTCCGGCTCAGCCCGGGAACTGCCGGAGCGTTTCTGGCTCTGTTTCTCTGGCCCGCCTACTTCCCCGACGCTCCTCCCGCCGTCTCGGGGGCTAGGGAAGGTAGTTGCTGGTAAAGTTTTCCCGTTTCAAGGCCGCGCAGGTTGGGCGGGGCCGTCTTCTGTCCTCTTCGTCGTTGCCTGAAGCTCAAGTCGGCTACCGGTGACGAGTTTCAGGGCGTCATGGCCGGGGCCCACCGCGGCCGGCCGCGTGTGAGGCCGCCCTTCGCTGCCTGCGCGCTCCCTTGGCCTCTGGGTCCGCCGGCGCCCGTCTCGGCCTGAGCGCAGCCCCTGCGCGCCCGCGGCCTGTCTGGCGCCGGACCTCATGGCCTCCGAGGCGCAGTCTCCACCGCCGTCACCTTCGTTGTCGCTGTCGCCGCCTGCCTCCCCCGAGCCTGAGTTAGCCCAGCTGAGACGGAAGGTGGAGAAGTTGGAACGCGAATTGCGGAGCTGCAAGCGGCAGGTGCGGGAGATCGAGAAGCTGCTGCATCACACTGAGCGGCTGTACCAGAGCGCCGAAAGCAACAACCAGGAGCTCCGCACGCAGGTGCGCGGTCCGCCTTCAACCCCGCGCCCCGTTCAGCCAGAGGCGGGGCCTTTGGAGCCTCTCATAGCGTCGCGAGGGTTCCTGGCAGGGGTCAGAACTATTTTGTAGAGGACTTGAAGTAAATAAATAAATACCCAGTGCAATTACGTGTATAATTCCAAGTACATGTCTAGCAAACCTAAGAGTTCAGGTTACTTGATTAAAATAAATGCCCCGCAGTGGTTTGAATAGAACTTAAGTACTTAAGTTGACTTCATTCTCACATGTCCCAACGTCCCGTTGACAGGCGCGTTTGTATTTTATTCTAGGTCATATTTGAGTATGTTAAAGCGCCAAACTTCCATCAGAATCCCGTTTCTACCACTCACCAGATGTGTAAACTTCCACTGAGACTCAGTTACCAATAAAATGAGGAAGTTAACTAGCACACAGTTGTGAAGGGTTAGATGTGAGCAAACTGTTTCACAATATTACAAACTGCAGAATGCTTATGCAGGTGTAAGTTGCTATCCTAGTCATTTATCATCTTGGGTTTTCTTGTAGGAATAAAGGTGATAACCGTCTTTGTAGGGATAATAAGCAGCTTGTTTTGCTTTCCTAATACACAGTAAGGATAAATGCTTAAACTGTCACATTTAAAATGCGAAGATCTCAATACGTTTTTCCAGTTTGATCTGTTGGGCAGCTGTACTCTCTCCTGACAAGTTATTTCCACGTAGTTATTTAGATTTAAATGTTGTCTAGTCCTTCGTAATTTATTGGTGCATTTCCTAAAACCATAGAAACAGGCTAAACACTAAAAGGTCATCACAGTTATTTTGTTAGTAATTGAGCTATGAAATGCCTGCTGAGTTGCCATGCCTTTGTATGCCAATTACATAGAAATCTAGGCATAACTACGTTGTGGAAATTATGTGTTTTCTCAATAGTTTTTGAATATCTGCAGTGTATAAGAACTGTGCTAGGAGAATATAAACGTGGTAAATTATGGGGGGAAGGGAGCAAAATATGACAGCCTTAAAAAAATCCTGTTTACAATTCTGTTAAAGTACTGCTTCTGTTAGAGGTCCTAGAAGAAAACGGTTTTTTGCTCATCTTTGAAAAGCCATCTTGGTTATTACTGTTGAGTGATACATTAGATTGACTGAATTAAGTGATAGAATTTTGGGAACAGGATCCTTTATTTCTAACAAAAAATGTTTTTATGCTGATATTTTAAAAGGTTAGTAGTTCCTCTGAAAAATATTAGAAAATTGAAAAACTACAAATTTCTATTTCTACTCAATTATCTGATATCACTCAGTGTTATCCACCTGGAATTACATTCATGTAAGTATGTTACTGTCATTTAAGATCTTTAGTATACATTTTTCTTTAAATAGCAGTCTTGGGATTAAGTAATTGCAGCAGAAGGAAACAGAGAAGGTGACTGCTGGAGAGGGGCATTGGTCTTCCATGTGCCTCATGTACTGAAATGCCCTTGAAAGAGTACTGCATATGCCAGAGCAGTGGAGTATGGAAATGCCCAGAAGAAGATGAGAGGCTGTCTCAGTCAATACAATTCAGTCGGACAGTGTCTGCTACATTCATGGCACAAACTAAGAAACAAGCTTCTAAATATTTCTTTAATGATACAGAAAATTTGAAAAGAGAAAGCTAAGAAATGAGTAGGTCTTGGTATTTCTCTAAAATTTTCACCAAGGAAAATAATTACTTGTGATAGGAGGAGAATCGTGTATGTATATATATGTGTATATATAAAATTATATTGTTAAACATGATTTTTTTCTAAAAAATTATTTTCCCTTGTTTTCAATTTTTTTTTTTTTCAGGTGGAAGAACTTAGTAAAATACTCCATTGTGGGAGAAATGAAGATAACAAAAAGTCTGATGTAGAAGTACAAACAGAAAACCATACTCCGTGGTCAATCTCAGGTAGTCAACTCTTAGGCTTTAGGATATCTGGTCATGTGTACTTTTAGATTCATATCATGTTAATGTAGAGTTTGCTTTGAAATAGACTAAGATCTAGATAAATATGAGAAATATTGTAACATTGGTTTTCCCTATGATTCAGTGTTTACAGATAATCATTTTGTTTTTCTGGTGGAATAAGTAGAAATGCATTGTCATTGTTGTATTCTCTGATGTTGCTAATATGTTTTTAGCACGGCACACTCACTGAGTAATTTTCGATATGCAGTAAACCATCTACTTTGATTTCTGGCTTTCCTTGTGATCGGGTCATATATTTTCTTTTGATGTATTCCACTTAGTTTTGTGTACAGTGCCACTCTCTTCAGTCCGTGTAGCAGGGGTGAGTCCACCACCAAAGCCTTGTCAGTGGCCTTGTGTCATAAGGCAAAATAACTGAGTTAGCGAGTTTTAAAGTATATGGGTCACAAGAAGAGGTAATCTTTCCCACTAAGTTTTGCCTTGATTTATTAAGGACATAATTTAACTAAATTGCTAAACACAGCAATAGTACTAATCTCACATATACATACATGGTATATTTTTTTAAAAGTTAGTATCAGGGCCTAGTGCAGTGGCTCATGCCTGGAATCCCAGCACTTTGGGAGGCTGAGGTAGAAGCATCACTTGAGCTCAGGAGGTTGAGACCAGCCTGGCAATGCAGAAAGACCCTGTCTCTACAAAAAGTTAAAAATCAGCTGGGCATGATTGTGCATGTCTGTAGTCCCAGCTACTTGAGAGGCTGAGGCAGGAGAATTCCTTGAGCCCAGGAATTTGAGGCTGCAATGAAATATGATCGTGTCGCTGCATTTCAGCTTGGGTGTCAGAGTAAGACCCTGTCTCTAAAAAAACAAAGTCAGCGTCAGGACAGAAATTTTGACAGGACAGAAAAATCAACTCTTGATCCTTTACCTTTATTTTATTGCTAATTGATAAGCACTGTTAAGATACGTGGTCAGAAGTTAAGAGTTGCTAAGTTTTTTTTGACATAACACAACTTTATTTTCTTTTTATCTTCCTATGGGGAGTCCAAATCTACTTACCTTTGTTTTTCTTTGTAGCTTGACAGCTGGGGTACTGAAAGAGACATCAGAATCAATGATACATACTCCTGCAGAAGTGTCTGCACCCTAAGTTTTAACCCTTTAAAATGTGTACAGTTCTACAAATTGTGATTTAATTACAATATGTGCTGTTTGTGTTCAGTGCTGGTGTTTTAGAATTAAGTCCTTTTTATATACACTAATATATAATATAACTTAATTTGTTTTTGCTACAGATTATTATTATCAGACATACTATAATGATGTTAGTCTTCCAAATAAAGTGGCTGGACTTTCAGATCAGCAAGATCAAGATATCGAATCTCCTACTTCTGATTCTAAAGACCAGTCACAAATAGAAAATGAGGCATACACTGGTACTGATGGAACAGAAAATGTTCAATGCAGACAAGACCATTTTGCCTCAAATTCACAGGTAATAAAATGCTGAATAAGAAACTGTTGATGCTTAAGAACTTGTTCTTCTTTGTTGTTACATTAAATAATTCACTTCTTTGGTCCATCAGAACATATACAAAGATTATAAACATTCTTATATATAATTATGCAAGGAGTATTTTAGTTTTTGAAGAATAGGAAGTAGCAAATTGTTCATATTCTAATTGTGTTACTATTAAATTGTGTTCCAGAATTTTATGATACATAAAAACAAACTAAAATAAAATCTGTCAGTATATTTTCACTCAATCAGAAAACTTTGGGCAACCACCACAGTACCATGTTCACACCTAATAAAGTTGATGCTTCATTTATGTCAAATATTCTAATACCGAGTTTTAATATTTTCTTTTCTAATTTCTAATTTCTCTGAGTGTTTTATAAATTTGTTTTTACAGTTTGAATTAGGATCCCCACTGTGTGTGATGTGTTTCACTTAATCTGTAGCTCTCTTCTCTATCTCTTTCTGAATGTTTTTTCCCATCGAACACGTAATTAGAGAATCAAGATAATTTGTCTTGGAATATGTCAAGGTCTATATTTTGTAAATTGTTTTCCTATGGGATCATACATTTTATTTTTAATAATTATCACTTTAGTGTCTTCAAAGCTGCACCAAAGTTGAATTAACTGATGCACTAGTTTAAAAGTAGTTAAAATTGTAATTGATTGCCACCCCTTTCCATCTTAGGAGGTTGAAACTAGCCCAGCAGTGCAGAGAGCCCCTGTCTCTACTAAGTTTATTTAATGACTTCAATTTAAGTTTTAACTCTTACTTGTTTCAAATTCTGCTAACTTTAAAGTTAATTTATAGAAGTTTTTTTCTTGTTTGGCATGACTGTATCTTCTATAGGAGTCGGTGTCTGCATTAGCAACAGAAGATGCATCTCTAGAAGGTTCATCATTAGCTGAAAGTCTGAGAGCTGCAGCAGAAGCTGCTGTATCACAGACTGGATTTAGTTATGATGAAAATACTGGACTGTATTTTGACCACAGCACTGGTTTCTACTATGATTCTGTAAGTATGTCACACCTTTTAATACTGTATGGTTATATTTTCAGTGCCTGCTACCAAATATTAAACCCTAATTTGAAGTAAGAAAAAAAACCTGCATTTAAAAATTATGTTTGCGTCAAAGCTGTTTGACACAAATATTACAGAGTGGCTTAATGCTATACTTCTAGGTTTTTAGTTGTGATTACTTTAGATTAATGTTTTAGAGTGGCCTAATAACATTTTATATGTGAAGTAACATACAAAAATGTTAGAGCTTTTATTAATAAAAACAGATAATTAACTACATTCTTGTCAAATGTTTAAGAACATAAACTGATTTTTTTTTCATAGAATTTCAGGGAAATGAGATTGTTAATCCTAGGCTTGAGGTGACATTTATAAAAATTGTCTTGAATACTTTAATGAGTTCATTTTAGGCCACAGAGGGAGACTTTTCTTGAATTTTCAGTAGCATGTTTATTACTAGTCAATAATAATATATTCTGTGTCTTTCAAGCATTTTACTTTTTAAAAAAATCAGTCTGTTAACAGACATAGGAAATTAATATGGGGTCAGAAATATAATGAACCACTAACTGGGACAGAACCAGAAAATAAAGCTCTTGATTTATTAATGAAATAATACAGCATTATGGATATTGGAGTCTAATTCTTATTTAGATTTCATTCAAGAGTTGATGAAAATGGACTTGGTGGGGTGGCTCACACCTGTAATCCTAGCACTGTGGGAGGCTGAGGCAGATGGATATCTTGCCTTCAGAGGTTCAAGACCAGCCTGAGTAAGAGCAAGACCCTGTCTCTACTAAAGATAGAAGAAGTAGCCAGGTATGGTGGTGTATGCCTGTAGTCCCAGCTACTCAGGAGACTGAAGCAGGATCTTTTGAGTCTAAGATTTTGAGGTTGCTGTGAGCTATGATGATGCCATGGTACTCTACCCAGGGTAACAGAGTGAAAAAAGAAATAGAAGAACTCACCCACATACCTCAGTACTAAGCACTAAAAATCTAGATCCTTGAGATCCCCTGGAGAATTACAGAATGTGGTGCCCAGAAGTGGAGTAGGTGTTCATCCTTCCAGTTCCTGGAGCTATTGTTAACTAATTTAGGGAGCATAATGATGATACTAATTAAGAGCACATGGTAAATACATAATTTTCTAATTCCTTTGTGAAGAGAGGGTTTTCTTTCACAGGAGTGTGCTAATTGACGGTGTTAATTGATACCCAGAAAATGAATATTAAACTTATTCAGAGGGAGTAGCTGTTACTGAGTTCTTAGACAGAGTTTCCAGACAAACAGAGATTCCAGGTAGACATTAGTTTTTGTCATTCTTCTGTCTTTCCTTTGATATTAGTTCTGTAAGTAGTTATATTTGGCAGGTTATATATCTGAATAAATTAGGGACTTCATTGTGTTCTATTTTTATTGTGCTAGCTTTCATTTTATTTTGATTACTTTTTGTCTTGTATTTTGAAAATGTAAGTATATTTTGTACTACCACACGTAACTGATTAAAAAGATTTGAGTTAGAAATAAAAATTAGAAGCCAGACGTTGTGGCAGGCAGCTAAAGTCCTAGCTACTCAGGAGGCCGAGGCAGCAGAAGAATCACTTGAGCCCAGGGGTTAGAGATTGCTGTAAAGTAGTCTGTCTTCAGCCTAGACAATAAAGTGAGACTCTATCTCAAAAACATAAATAAAGATTAGAGAACTTCCATTCAGTTTCTTAGTTAAGAGAAAGATGATAAGAATTCTAAATATTTTTTTAAGAGATCTGCAAAATGCATGGAATAAAGATGATAAATTGCAATAATACCAATGGTTAGAAAAATAAATTATTCTTTTCCAGGAAGTTTTAGTTGCTCAATCTCAGTACATCATATGATATTTACAGGTCTGATCTGCATGGATTTATGATATAAATAAAATATAGACTGTTCAGTTAAATCTTGGTCATGGAGTACTGGCCAGTATCTATATAAATGCAGGTGATTACATAATTTTATCTTTCTAGTTTTTAATCCATAATTTGCAGAAATTCATTTTTGCATGGCTGCTTTACTCATAAGATTACTTACTTTACTGTAGAACTAATCAATTAACAAAGACAATTGTTTGTTAATTTCTTTTCATAGAAATTGTGTTGTGGTATTTAGGAGCTTAACTTTATTTTCAAATTTTTCTTTCTTGAATAAACTTTAAAAGGCAAGTCTTTATTTTATGACATTGAGAGGAGTGTTATACTGTCAAACCAGTATTACCCAAACACAAATAATACTGAGACTGGAATTGCTTTCATATGGCCAGCTTTCCCTTAGCATGTCTTTTAGTTTTCATGCCTTTGTAAAGATTTCTTGTCATTTTTTGTTAATGTATTTAGTTGAACCATATGAAATTGCTGTTTCTCATAAGTGAAATAATGTCCAAATATTGGTAGTTTGTAATGATTCCACTTAATATTTAGATTTTTTCATTTTTTACACTGGGAAAATTAGAGCAAATAATGAATGGTAAAGTATTTGGAAAATTATAAGCAATTTTATTATGTTATCTTTATTATCTTCTGAAATACTATTGTTATTAAAAGAACATTTACTAGTTTGAATACATTTGGCATATCTGTTAAATTTGTGTTTCTATTTTATTTCTTGGTACATGAGTAGAACTTACTGTTTTCTTGACTTTGAAAGGAAAATCAACTGTATTATGATCCTTCCACTGGGATTTACTACTATTGTGATGTGGAAAGTGGTCGATATCAATTTCATTCTCGGGTAGATTTGCAGCCTTATCAGACTTCTAGCACAAAACAAAGTAAAGATAAAAAATTGAAGAAGAAAAGAAAGGATCTGGATTCTTCTGCAACAAATGAAGAAAAGGTAATGTCTTTATAACTTAAACAATTTACATAATGATGATAACATGATAAACCAAAAGTTTTAATAAAGATAAAAATCATTTAATAACTATGTTTTAAACATATGCATTGAGATAAGGTATCAGAATCCAACAACCAGGGAGATCTTAAATGAAACAAATAAGGACTTACAAATTCTTAGTTAGTAGAAATAGAAGATACTTCTTAAATTTTGAAGGAGATAGATTTAGGGCAGATCAAATACCTTAGATTTAATTTGGAATAATATTCAGACCTTAGTTGATAAGTTGATGTCAATGCACAATTCACAAAAAATAGTTTATAGGTAGACAAGTTCAACTTTCTTAGTCATGTGAGCAATTTCTTGCCTATTAAATTAGCAAACATTAAAAAAAATCCATTGCTGGGGCAGTGCCTGTGGCTCAAAGGAGTAAGATGCCGGCTCCATATGCTGGAGGTGACAGGTTCAAACCCAGCCTTAACCAAAAACTGCAAAAAAAAAAAAAAAAAATCCATTGCTGGCAAATAGGAGTGAGGTACGTATTTATTAGGATTAAGAGTTTAAGTGGCCTGCAATATACTTGTTAAGAAATCTATAGTACATAGGCCAGGCATGGTGACTCATGCCTATAATCCTAGCACTCTGGGAAGCTGAGGGAGGTGGATTTCTTAAGTTCTGAATTTCAAAACCAGCCTGAGCAAGAGATCCTGTCTCTACCAAAAGTAGAAAAAATTAGCCGAGTGATGTGGCAGATGCCTATAGTTCCAGCTACTCGGGAGGCTGGGGCAAGAGGACCATTTGAACCCATGAGTTTGAGGTTGCCATGACTTATGAAGCCATGGTACTCTACCTAGGGTGACAGAGTAAGACTGTCTCAAAAAAAAAGGAACGGATGGTATATTAAATGAAAAAGTGTTACTTAGGCATTGAAATGATACTTTAAAAAACTGAAGGGAATTTTAAAAAATGCTTATGATATGCATTGTGATATAACTTTGAATTGAAAGAAAAAACATAAAAAGTATACCAGTGTTCTTGCCACTCCCTAAACAGATAAGGTGGTGGTTGATAGTTGGGAAAGGAGGCTTACTTTATTTGAATTTTGGTAATTGTAGCAACTATTTGATACTTTACTCTTGAAATTTTATCTCATGTATTTTTCTTCTTAACCAGAGCAAGATTAGTAAAGTTTGCTTTAATTTAATTTAAAATAATACTAAATTCTAGCAGGGGTGTCCAGCCTGTGGCTCACAGGCCACATATGGATTATATGAGGACTGTTTTGCTGATCTATCAAACACTGTGAAAATTATGCTGGGCCATTTTTTTTTTTTTTTTACTTATTAACTTTGGTTAGTGATTGTGTACTTAATGTGTTGCAGAGAAAAAATAAAAAGGATACCCCTGTTTCACTTGTAGAGTTAGGATTCTGTTGGATTTACTTTCTATTCTTTATTTGATTTGTTTCAAATATTTGAACCTAGGAATGGAAGAGTATATGACTGAACTATGAAGCGTCATTTTTCTGTTTGCTTTCAAGACCTATATTTTACTGGGTTTATGCCTGTTTCTAGTGGTTGAACTGTTTAAAAGGCTACATTCTGAAATCACCTCTCCCTGGCAGTGAGAAAAGAGTATATATACAGGGATTGTCAAAGGGCCTTCCCTGGCAAAGCATTCTGTGATACTTTGGTCCAGCCGGACTCTCATAATTGCTTATCTTTAACATCCCTCTTTGAAAGTATGTGAACTCCGGGACAAGAACTTAAGAAAAACCCTGATGGAATTTTGAGGATTCTAGAAAGAACTGTGAAGCTCTGAGAGACCAGTTAAAGTGTCCTCATCATGTTCTTTATTTTTTAAGATAACTCCTGAGGCTTACTTTTTGTAGGTAGAGGTTGTGTGGAAGGAAGACAATAGGGTGAGGAGATTAAATAGCTTGAAATATACATATATGCCTCAATGCCGATATGTAACCACCCTTTCTTATCTCTTAATAGCTAATGTGGTATAGTGGCAAATAGCTTATAAAAAGAAGGACCTCTTGCAGTTTTCCTTAGTTTTCCCCTGCGTGTGTGTCTACAAGCAGTAGTAATAATAACAATAAAATACATGAGATTAGAAATTGCTTTTTAAAAAGTATATCTAGATAGGGAAAATTTTCACTGTAATTTATGAAGCTTACCAAGCTCCTCATAGTTTTCCAGCTCCTTGCCCTTGTTCTTGTCCTTGGTGAGTTTGTATTGCTTCAAGTGTATATAGTTTATCATACTCTGAATGTTTAGCCAGTCTCCAAATAGAATTTATGTTGCTATTAAAAATATATGCATGAGCTATTGTCGTATTTTATAAAATAACAGGAACATATGAATTCACTTCATCATGTTGCCCTCAGGTAGAAAGAAAATGGAGAGTGTATTACAAACCAAAAGAAAAAGAGGAAAATAACTCTTTGCTTCTTATAAGGCTAAAATAATAGAGTTGTCTCTTGTACAGCGTGATCACTGTAGTTAATAACAATGTATTGTATTTTTGAAAATTGCTGAGAGTAAATTTTAAGTGTTGTTCTGACAAAAAATGGTAACTATGTGAGGTAATGTACATGTTCATTAGCTCTATTGAGCCATTCTACAGTGTACACTTAATTTCAAAAACTTGTGTTGTATATGATAAAAATGTATAATTTTTGTTTAAAAATAGATTTGTTCCTTTACCATAAGGCATTCTAACTATATATGTACAACTAATTAATAATAAAAGGATTATACTCTGTAAGGTGAAATTTTGGAATAAAAGAGAAATAACTAATTTATACCTTAAACTTCTGTGTATTAATAAGCCAATAAAGTATTAAATTTTAGCAAAAGTATAATTTTGCTACATTGGGTATGGTTCAATATTTAAATTCACGTTGTAAATAAAATCAATTCTCTATTTTATATGTTGACTTACTAATTAGTTAAAAGTTTAAAAAGAGAATTTAGAGTAGATGTATTCTCTGGCCTGCAGTATCCAATAGAGTAGCCACTAGCTATGTGTGTGACCAGTGAGCGTGTAAAGTGCAGCTAGTCCAAAATGAGATGTGCTGAAGGGTAACTGCACTCTGGATTTTGAAGATATAGTATAAAAATGGATATAAACTACTCATTACTAATTTTACTTTTTCGGCTCGGCGCCTGTAACACAGTGGTTACAGTACCAGCCACATACACCGAGGCTGGTGGGTACGAACCCTGCCTGGGCCAGATAAACAACAATGACAATTGCAAAAAAAAATAGCTGGGTGTTGTGGCAGGTGCCTATAGTCCCAGGTACTTGGGAGGCTGAGGCAAGAGAATCGCTTAAGCCCAAGATTTTGAGGTTGCTGGGAGCTGTGCTACGGCACTCTACCGAGGGCAACATAGTGAGATTCTGTCTCAAAAATAATAATATATATATATTTTTTTAACGTGGCTACAAGAAAATAGAATCACAAATACGGCTTACATTATAGTTTTATCGCACCTCATTCTCTGGTAGGATATCACATAGTTCAGGAAATAACATGATGAGGGCCCGGACTGTGCATATTGGGACATTGACATTAAGAAAAGGAAGGCAGGCAGATTTGGAATAAACTATATATGGTTCTCTAGCACTTAGTCATTAATTCCATACGGTGGTTAAAGGGGTGTCAAAGATAACTATAAGATTTTTAACTTGGATGGTAAGGGAATGGTGATATCATTAACCAATAAAAGGAAAGTAAGAAGAGAGAATACAGATTGTAACTATTGTTATTTTACAGTACATGTATCTACTAACTCTTTGAAACTTGATATGATGTTATATTGTGTGTTTAAGATGATTCTACCCTGTTCCTACCTGTCTACCCACCCTTCTCCAGGATTTGAATTCAGAAAATCAAAACGTCTCCAGTGTTGAACATTTAAGCTGCAATGAGGGAGAAAATTTTGCAAATGTGAAAAAGAAGGCCAAAGTAGACAATCGTTACAAAAGCAGTCCCCCAGAATTTACTATTCCAGTGAGTGGAAACACTGTACAATCTCTTTTTAACGAAAACGTTTCTAATTCAACTTCATTTAAAGACGAGGAAATCATAGAGACTGATAGTGAGCCAGAAGAAGGTGAAATTACAGACTCTCAGACTGAAGATAGTTATGATGAAGACGTTCCCAGTGAAGACCATGTAACCTCAGAAGATACTGAGAATGAAGGTGAGTAAATAATTAGTGTTTAACTTAAGTCTGGTAATATGAAAGAACAAAATAATTGAAATTATTAGTGACTCATGCAGTATACCTGCCAAAAAATAAACTGATTATTTTAATGACATTACTGAATGTTATGTGGGCTACCACTTGGGTATTTTTAAGGAGTAGAATGTGATGATTAGTGACTTGGATCTTCAGAAAATTTTATTGTAGCCTGAAGGCCACATGTGGCCCTTCAGGTCCCTAAGTGTGGCCTGGTGACCGAATCCAAACTTTACAGAACAAACCTTTTTAAAGGGATTTATACTAAGAAGTTTGGATTCGATCAAAGGATCCAGAAGGGCACAGGTTCCCCACCACTGGCTCAGTAGAGCACAAAACCAAGTTACCTGTGTTCTAAAATATACATTAAGGCTGTTTTAGTAGGTTAGGTATTTGTAATCTATTTTTGTAACTAAGTGGGGAAAAAGCAAGTTGCCTTTAAAAAGTGTAGTTAATAAATTCAGTTGCCGGCTCGGCACCCTTAGCACAGAGGTTATGATGCAAGCCACATGCAATGAGGGTGGCAGGTTCGAACCCAGCTCTAGCCAGCGAAACAACTGCAACCAAAAAATAGTCGGGCATTGTGGCGGGCGCCTATAGTCCCAGCTGCTTGAGAGGCTGAGGCAAGAGAATCGCTTAAGCCCAGCAATTTGAGGTTGCTGGGAGCTGTGACGCCACGGCACTCTACGAAGGGTGACATAGTGAGACTCTGTCTAAAAAAAAAAAAATTCAATTGCCATAAGTATAATGGTAAATCTATTATTTTTTCACTTGAAGCTATAAAGACACACTTTTAAAACACAAGATTTTATATTACAGTTGTCCCTCTGTGTCTGTGGGTTTTACTTCCATGGATTCAACCAACCTGAGATAGAAAATATTGAGGAAAGAAATGGATAATTGTGTCTGTACTGAACATGTATGAACTTTTATGGTTATTTTCTTAATGCAATACTATATAGCATCTAAGTTGTATTGGGTATTATAAAGATCTAGATGATTTAAAGTATATGGGAGAATGTGCATAGTTTATGTGTAAAACATACCATTTTTGTTTTCCTCTGTGGCTCACTTTTTAAAAATTTGGGGTTAATATGAGGGTGCATATGAATAGGTTACATTATTTGCACTGTTTTATATAAGGGACTTGATGATCGGTAGATTTAGGTATCTGTGGGTGGGCCCTAGAATCAATACCCCATGAATACCGAATGCCAAAGGATAACTGTATAGTATATAAACTTATTTTGTTCTTTTATTCTCAGTGGAATTTCCCTTTTTTAAAAAAAAGGGGACCCAATTTTTCTAACTTAAAATAATTTGAAAATTTGTGATATTTTCGAATTCTAAGAACTTAAAAAGAAGAAAATTGATTATAACTGTGGAAGTTATTAAATATGCTGCATACCTGTATGTTGGTGACTTTAACTTAATGTTAATCCTTACTCTTTGCTATATATCTGATATATAGCAGAATTTAACAAGTTTGTTTTAGTCAGAATTAAGATTTTCAACCGGAATTTTATGGGTACTTCTAGCTATCTGCATGACGTGTTTTTTCATAGAAGCATTTAAATTAACGTTCGCTCACTTTCTTCTTTAGCAGATGAAGAAAAAATTTGGCCCCCATGTATTAGAGTAATTGTTATTAGATCACCGGTGTTGCAGACAGGATCACTTTTTATCATTACAGCTGTAAACCCTGCTACAATTGGAAGGTAAAAATAGTTAATATTATTGTATCATTCTTTCAGTTATTTCAAAAAGGCTTTATTGAATATGTATTGTATATCAAGCATTTTTCTGTGTTCTACATACACAGAGGGCTAAGTCAAGATCTCTACCCCAAAAAAGCACAGTCTGAAGAAAAAAAAGACCACTAGTTACTGTGTGAAAGCTCAGGAAATCTAGAGTAGGAGTAAGGAAACTGGATAATCTATAACCAGGAGACTTATAGCAGTAGACTTCCATTTTAACATTGTTAGTTTTTAAAAATTCTTTCCATGTCACTTTGTAATTGCTGCCTTTATATAATAATATGCTTCATCAGCTCGGCGCCTGTGGCTCAATCGCCTAAGGCGCCAGCCAGGTACACCTAAGGTGGTGGGTTCGAATCCCCAGCCTGGGCCCGCCAAACAACAATAATGGCTGCAACCAAAAAATGACCGGGCGTTGTGGCGGGCGCCTGTGGTCCCAGCTACTTGGGGAGGCGGAGGCAGGAGAATCGCTTGAGCCCAGGAGTTGGAGATTGCTATGAGCTGTGATGCCATGGCGTTCTACCCAGGGGGATAGCTTGAGGCTCCGTCTCAAAAAAAAAAAAAAAAAAAAAGATCAAGTATATGATATTCTTAAAAAGTTATTAAAGACATTTTGCTTAACTCTACAGAGAAAAAGATATGGAACATACTCTCCGAATCCCTGAAGTTGGTGTCAGTAAGGTAAATAAGCTCTTTGTTTTTCAATTATAGCCCCCTAGATATAATTTGTAAAATATCGTCTGGTCTGGTTTTTTTCCATTTCATAGGAAGGTTAATATTCAGTGTAGTAATGGTAATGAAGGCAAATTTGTTTACTACAGTGCTTGAGAAAAAAGAATGCTTTGTCACATTTTGAATAAACTAAATTATGCTTATTTTTGCAACAGCCTGGAGTAGGAGTAGAAAATGTAGATTAATTTTAGGATTAAAGTAGTACCTACTTAGCAAATATTTGCGTAGAGAAATAAATACACTGCATTTTATGGCAATTCAAAAATGAATCATGCCTGGATTCAAGCTTCTTTAGGGGAGGATTCCCTTGAGCCTGGAGTATTTTTCAACCTGAGAATAGTCTGTCTTTAACCACCCAAGGCTCTTGTTTACAGTTTTTCCCTATTGAGACGCTAATGATTTCAGAAAAAAGAATAGTTGAGTTTTCAAAACAAACAGTGGTAAGTTACTAAATAAAAAAGTAAGGTACCAGCCACATACACCAGAGCTGGCAGTTTGGGCCTGCCAAACAACAATGATAACTACAACCGAAAAACAGCTGGGCATTGTGGCGGGTGCCTGTAGTCCCAGCTACATGGGAGGCTGAGGCAAGAGAATCACTTAAGCCCAGGAGTTGGAGGTTGCTGTGAGCTGTGATGCCATGGCACTCTACCCAGGGTGACAGCTGCTTGAGGCTCTGTCTCAAAAAAAAAAAAAAAAGTAGGAAAGGCTTACATACCGAGTCCCTTTATACTTCATGTTTATCTTTTTTTTTCTTTGCTGTGTTTTTCCTCCCCCCCCTTTAATCATTCCTGTTTTGTTTCTATTTAATAAACTATAGTGTGAATCTAAAGCAGATTTTAAGTGATTTGGGGAGTTTTTGGAATGAAGTTTGCTTCCCATTATTAATTTGAAGACTAGTTATTTTCATTCTGGGCTCACTGATTTGGGGAGAGGGAAAATCCTCATGATCTTAACTCTAACCAAATTATCTGGCTTTTTCCCCCTTTTACTATGATCCTTGATTCTCCCGCCTTCAAAGAAAACCTAGTCTTGTAACTTAAATACCAAAGAAGTCCTCCACCTCAGTTTTGTTTTTTCTTCCCTTCTTTTTAACTAACATCCAGGAGTAGAATAGCTAGTGAAACCAGTTTGATAGTATATATGACACATATCCAAGTAGAGGAAACAAATATTTTAAAAATCACCTTCTTTTGATGTTAGGGGGAAAAACAGAAACAAATATTTAAACACTGGGTAGAAGACTCTGAGTTTTAAAAAATGGTAAAAATGACAGGCAAAATAATTTTGACTAAGTTTCAAGTTCTATAAACATATAAATGTTAAGCAAATTTAAAAGACTAAGGCAGTCACAACAAATAGGACAAAATATCCTCTGTATTTTAAGAGCTCTTTCAAATTTACTTTTTCAAACTTCACTGTGACATCAGTAGGTCAGTGAGCAAAGGATATACATAGACTATTCGTAATGAAGGAAGTATCATGGCTGATATATGACAAACCAGTCTTTCTAGTAGTCTGAGAAAAGCAAATGAAACTAAGGTGTCAATTTTTATTCATCATATTTATTAAATATTCTGTTAGGAGCATCATTTAGGCAGCTTTTTGGAATAGAGTTTGGCAATATCTAAAGACTTGTAACTTTTTTAACCCTCTTATTCTAAATTCAATTGGGAAAAAATATACAAAGGACATAAATAGAAAATTTACAAAAGATGGAAACTTAAATACCTAATAAATACATTATAAGAAAAACTTTTCAGTAGTAATTAGGGAAATGGAAATCCCATCCATAAGACTTTAT
The DNA here is from genome assembly GCA_963574575.1 of Galagoides demidoff. Lineage (NCBI taxonomy): Eukaryota > Metazoa > Chordata > Mammalia > Primates > Galagidae > Galagoides > Galagoides demidoff. Next base: position 23,610 of record CAUYQV010130199.1, read on the forward strand.
TTCATACCTCTTAGGCTGACAAAAATTAAATATTAACAATATCTTGTTAATGGTTTTGGATGTCTAGAGCAACAAGAATTCTCATATGCTGCTGGTGGAGATATAAATTGGTACAACCACTTTGGAAAACAATATGTTGGTATCTGATAAAATTTAAGATTTGCATTTACTATGATTTAGTGATTCCATTCCTAAGTGTGTACGCCAGAGACACAACTTTTTTTGTATATAAAAAGATTGACTGTGCAAGAAGGTTCTTAGCAATAACTTTTAAAATGGTAAAACCTTGGGAAAAACTCAGATGTCCATTATTGGAAAGATAGATAGATTGTGGTATCTCCATACAGGGATTACTGTTCAGTAAAATGAATGAACTACATCTGTGTACCACAACTGGGTGAACCTCCTACTTTAATGGTAAGCCAAGGAAGCAAAGTAAGAAGAATATATAAACAAAAAGGTATGAGATAGGGAGGGAGTGATGAGTCCTGAATATTGAAGATCTGGAATATTTCTCTCAGAATTTGGCCTTGAGTGTTTCAGATTACATTGCTTGTGGGTAGAATGCTGTGGCATCATCATAGCTCATAGCAAGCTCAAACTCTTGAGCTTAAGCAATCCTCCTGCCTCAGCTGCTGGGACTGTAGGTGCCTGCCATGACACCTACAGTCCTAGTTTTTCTACTTTTACTAGAGACAGGGTCTCACTGCTCAGGCTGGTCTCAAACTCCTGAGCTCAAGTGATCGATCTGCCTTGGCCTCCCAGAGTGCTATAGGATTACAGCGTGAGTCACCATACCCATCCTCATGTTTTGTATTAACAATTTTTAATTGTTACGGACAAATTAGGTGATTATAGCTTAGTATTGTATAAACTATATTAAAAAAATAAAAGAGGTAGGGCATATGCTAAATTATTAATGGTAGTTAATGATAGAATTACATTTTTTTTCTTCTGTAACCTTTACATTATTACCAGAAGCATATAATTTGTGTTCAGAAGAAAAGTATTAAAAGTTTCCCAGTAGTAGTCAGCTGTCGGGACAGAACCATTCCTGTGATGGTGTTACACTCCTAGAAGAGGAATGTCTTGTCTTCTTTATCAGGTTGTCTCCATCACTGTTAAGGTGATGTCTGTGACTGGTACAAGGCAGAACTGTGCTTCCTTGAGAGTGTGCTAAGCACTCACTTTGCTTAGTTCTATCTAGTCTGGGTGCAGACAGAATGAAAATAAAAAGGAGAAAAAAATTATTCAAGGTTAAATTATGAGAGATTTAAAGTCTACATTATATCACAGAGAAATTGTTACCCATAGTTAAAAAAAAGTGTAGTACTTTATAATTGCTTGATTTTTGTTTTTTAAGTTTCATGCAGAAGTTTATTTTGACCATGACTTGCAAAGTTATGTCCTTGTGGATCAGGGCAGTCAAAATGGCACAATTGTTAATGGAAAACAGATTCTTCAGGTGAGTATATATGTATTAATTACTTGCACATTATTTAAAAAACTAAACTGAAACTTTTTATTCCTGAAGGCCATAGTCATTATAGATATTATTTGGTTCAAGTTGGAGTCAAATCCAAATGTGTTATTTGGAAGGGAAGTCTTAGAAAGGTCTAAAACAGTATATAGCCAGGTGTGGTGGCTCACGCCTATAATCCCCGCACTTGGGAGGCTGAGGTGGATGGATTGCCTGAGCTTACAGGTTTGAGACCAGCCTGAGCCAGAAGCGAGACCCCCCCCTACCCACTCCGCATCTCTTTAAAAAAAAATAGCTGAGCATTGTGTGGTGAGTACCTGTAGTCCCAGCTACTTGGGAGGCTGAGGCAAGAGGATCACTTGAACCCAAGAGTTTGAGGTTGCTGTGAGCTAAGATGTCACAGCACTCTACCAAGGAGGTTGCTGTGAGCTAAGATGTCACAGCACTCTACCAAGGATGACCAAATGAAACTGTCTCAAAAAAAAAAATGTGTATAATCAGGGTATTTAGCTATTGAGTTTTGACTCCTAGTCATGTATTTGTCTTATTTTTAGATATGAATGCATTATAAAGCCATTCAGAATAAATACTCCTATATCAACTTTTAGAGGTTTTCTTTTTTTTTATTGTCTTAATGGAATTATTGCTAAACTGCAGACTCCTTGAAGTCAGGGGCTATGTCAGTCTAGTTAATGCTTATATCAGCATGTAGCAAAGTGCTGGGCTTGCAATAAGAAAATATGTGGCAGAGGGGAGGGAAGGAGAGGAGAAGAGATGGAAGAGGGCCTTGGTCTGTAGGAATAAAAAATGAAATAAAACTGAATTATCAAAAGAAAAGACAAAAAGGAGATGTGATGCATTTATTACTTTTTCTTAACATTTCATTTTTTTTTTACTGCTATGATTATTTGTTGTGTTCATAGGTGGTTTAAAGTCTAATGTTAGGTATTTCTGATAGGATTAGGCATGGACATAGGGAAATTGATGGGTTTTGATAACATAAAAATTCGAAGTTGCTTGGTCAGCTATCTCCTCTACTAGGAGAACTTTTACGGTTTATGTCTCCAGTTGAGGAGATGTTTGCACATTTGTGTATTTATCTCATTAAGAACCATTTCAAATATGTTTTAGAAAACATCACAGTAGACATAACCATGTGTGACTATTTTTGATTTTTATTTTATAAATTTTTTCTTTTTTAGCCCAAAACTAAATGTGACCCTTACGTACTTGAGCATGGAGATGAAGTGAAAATTGGAGAAACTGTATTATCCTTTCACATTCACCCTGGCAGTGATACCTGTGATGGCTGTGAACCAGGGCAGGTTAGAGCTCACCTTCGCCTTGATAAGAAAGATGAATCTTTTGGTATGTACAGTAAAATGTCAAATATTGGCATGATACCTTTTTAGTTTAATTCTCCAAGTGTTCTGAAAAGTATCAGCTACTGGCTTCATATCTAACTGACGTGATACCATACTGAGATATATTTATACAAAGCTATCAGCCTTGGAAATAACTGGTATAATAAGGGATTGAGATATATTTATATTTCAGTGAGTATTATGAAATGAGACTTAAGAAATAACTTATATTTGAAATTTTGAGACCTAGTCTTAAGAATTATGATTGTAGTTGACTTTTCTGTGTCATAATTTGAGTTTTAGGTTGTCTTCTGACCAGAAAATAGACTTCTGAGCTCTGTTTTAGTAGGCTTTTGAAGCAGACTGCAGGGTAGCTAAATGTTCTTAAGGAGTAACTGTAGTTGAAAATTGCCAAGAGAGTAAATTTAAAGTGTTCTCACCATACACACAGAAAAATGTGAGATAATGTATATGTTAATTAGCTTATTGTGCTCAGTTCAAAATGTATACATATATCAAAACATCATGTTATATAACCATATATACATTTTTACCTATGTAATTTATATATATCTAATTTATATTTACATTTGTATAATTTTGTTTTTTTGGAACAGAGTCTCAGGCTGTTGCCCTGGGTAGAGTCCTGTGGTGTCACCGCTCACGGCAACATCAAACTCTTGGTCTCAAGCGATTCTCTTGCCTTAGCTTCCCAAGTAGCTGGGACTACAGGCGCCTCCCGCAATGCCTGGCTGGTTTTTTTTTTTATTGTTGTTGTTGCAATTGTCATTATTGTTTTAGCTGGCCCAGGCCAGGTTCAAACCTGCTAGCCTGGGTGTATGTGGCTGGCGCCCTACCCACTGAGCTATGGGTGCCACCTACATTTGTATAATTTTTTGTCAATTAAAATAAGTAACTTAAAAAGTAATTATAACATAATTATAATGAAGATTGATTTCTTTTTAACTTCTATTTACTGGCATGAAAACAGTCAACCACAATTAAACCCAATCATATAATATTAACAGAGAATATAATAGCCAAGGAATTAAGGGTTATTGGTTGGTATGTTTTCTGTTCTTTTGATATTCGTGTTGGCATATTGTTTGTATGTACCATTGTTTTATGTAAATAACGCTGTAGGATATTGCTGTTGTGCTTAAAATTCATTCATCTAAAGCCCCTAAAATGTAAATAGATACTTTGAACTACTAAGAGGTAATCTTTCCTTTTTCACATTTAATTTTCCCCTTAGATGCCAAGTTTGCATGTTTATTGTTTTTTATTTTCTGATAAAAAGAGTATGTCACATTACTCAATAACATGAATTTTGGATTTTGCAGTTTTTATTTTTTCTTTGCACATGTCTATATTCCTTTGGAAAATCTACTTAATATTTCCACATTTGGGCGGTGCCTGTGGCTCAATCGGCTAAGACGCCAGCCACATACACCTAAGGTGGCGGGTTCGAATCCCCAGCCCGGGCCTGCCAAACAACAATGATGGTTGCAACCAAAAAAAAAAAAAAATGGCCGGGTGTTGTGGCGGGCGCCTGTGGTCCCAGCTACTTGGGAGGCGGAGGTAGGAGACTCGCTTGAGCCCAGGAGTTGGAGGTTGCTATGAGCTGTGATGCCATGGCACTCTACCCAGGGGGATAGCTT
>CAUYQV010130201.1:0-31012 GCA_963574575.1 Galagoides demidoff
TTGTTTGGCAGGCCCGGGCTGGGGATTCGAACACACCACCTTAGGTGTATGTGGCTGGAGCCTTAGCCGATTGAGCCACAGGCGCCGAGCCAACACCCAGCTATTTTTTTTTTTTTGGTTGCAGCCATCACTGTTGTTTGGCAGGCCCAGGCTGGATTCAAACCTGCCACCTTAGATGTATGTGGCTGGTGCCTTAGCCACTTGAGCCATGGGCACTGAGCCTATGTCTTTTTTTTTTTTTGAAGACAAAGTCTCACTCTGTCGCCCTGGGTCTAGTGCCATGGCATCATAGCTCACAGCAACCTCTAACTCTTGGGCTTGAGCAATCCTCTTGCCTCAGACTCCTGAGTAGCTGGGACTACAGGCATGTGCCATCATGCCCAGCTAGTTTTTTTATTTTTAGTAGAGATGGGGTCTTGCTCTTGCTCAGGAATTCCTGAGCTCAAGCAGTCCATCTCCTCGGGCTCCCAGAGTGCTAGGATGGCAGACATGAGCCACTATGCCTGGACTTTATGTCCATATTTTTGACTAGGTCTTGTTCATTTCAAAAGTTCAATCTCGAACTCTACTCAAAGACCTCTTTTCCCATTCCCTCCAGTGCAAGTGGCTTCTGGAGCTTGAAGGGAGATGGAGGCATGATGGCTTGACTTTCTTCCCTCTTCCTCCTTCCTCTTCCCTTCCTCCTTTCCCCCTTCCCCCTCCTCCTTTCCCCTTTCCTTCTTTCCCCTTTTCCTTTCATCTTTTCTCCTCCCCCCTTCCTCCTTCCCCTTTCTCCCTTTCTTTTTCCCTCCTCCCCCATTCCCTTGCTTCTTTTTCACCCTCATCATTCTCCCCTTCCTTTCCACCCTCCTTCTTTCCCCCTTCCCTCCTTTTCCCGCTTTCCTCCTTTCTCCTCATTTCCTCTTTTCCCCCCTTTTTTCCTTTTTCCTCTTTCTTACTTCTCCCCCTCCCCCAGTTCTTGCACTTGAGCCCCCAGAATCAGGGCAGCACAGAATGTTGGTGAAGTTGTTGTCCTCTTGGGGTAGCCATCACTGCACTGTCGCAGCTGGTGGTCACAGCATGCCCTGCCGACTGGGACTTGTTCCCGTGCTACTGTGGCAACATTGGTAGTCTTCTGTGAGATCTGGCTGACCCTTTCACTATAGGTCCAGTAGGAACGTGTGGGCCTGTTTTCTACTTGCAGTGGGTGGCACTGGAAGGCCTCCTGTCACCTCACAGCAGTCCCCCATCTCTAGTCTCTCTCTAGTTCCTTCCTCCTCTCAGGTGGCCGGGAGGCTGTGTAGCCCACTCTCTGCTTAGTGGCCATCCTGTCTGCAACTAGAATGCCAGAACCCCCCCTTGGCCCAGCACCCCCACTTTTAGTGATGCTCTAAGAGCTGCCACTCCCTTGACCGAAGGAGTAGCAGGACCCCACCTGCCTTCTTGCTCTTTGGTGAGAGGAGAGAATAGCCTGTCTCCATGATCACCAAAATTTATCCCTCCAAAATGCCATTCTGTCATCTAGATCTTCTGTTGATTTTGGGGGGCAGGGGGAAAACTGATTGTGAACTGTTGCAGTCCAAGGGAGGGTAACTGGCCCCAACTTCTGTCTTCTCCTTGAACTTAAAAAAAGCAAGGGTACCTAGAGCCTTTCATCCTCAAATTGGGCCTTATTTGTAATTTCAGGATACAGGTAATATCTGCACCTGATATCCTGTTAAATTGTAGGAATAGAAACCATTATGGAGAACCTGCCACGTGTCAGTCACGGAACTAAATGCTGTACACGTTTATCTTATTTAATTCCCCTGGGAACCTTATGAGGTCAGTGTTAGTGTTATCCCTATCATACAGGCCCCGAAGAGATTAAGTTACATACGGGAAAAGGAAGGCCCATGAGGTCAGCGGTGCTGAAGTACCCACATCTGCCAATTCAGAGGCCTGGTGTTTTCAGCTCACCACTGCCTCTCCTTCTACCCACCTGTATAACTATTAGAAAAGCATTACAGTGCATTAAAAAGTAACGTAGATTTAATGCTGCTTATTTACCTTTGAAGATGATTGAGTGCCCTAAGGACCCTCCTCTGATCAAGAACACATTAGCAGTTGGAAAGCCCCATAGATGCATTTCACCCAGTGCCTAAAGCTGGGTTTGGACCCAGGACTGTGTGTGCACCTGTCCTTAAAGCCTTTCAGCAACTCAGGCCTGCCCAGACCTGCCTACTACAGAGCCACAGAGAGTCTTTGTTCCAGGGCACAGACGGCGGATGCCTGGGGCAGAGGCTGGGGCCTGAGTGAGCACTGTGGAGGTGCTGCTGATTGGGGGAACTTCCCTGGACTAGGTTTATCCACCCACTTCATGTTTCTGAAGGTTGAATTTGTCTGTTTGCTCTTGGAGACTTGCCAGAGCCTGGCCCTCCCATTGCCCTGGGGTGAGGTTCAGGATCCCCCACCCACTCGTTCCTGACACACGCCACCTGTCACAACCACCTGTAAACCTGCCCCTGTGAGGAAGGATGGCCCTTAGCTCCAGCCCTTTTGAGAACACCTGGGGTTTGTGCTATCTGGCCTTAAGCCTATCTTCCTGTAATGGAGAAGCAAACGTCAGAGGGTAAAGCTTATCCTATTTAGTTAGCAAACTTATGCTGGGCACGTCCCGTATGCCAGACACGGTGCTAGGCACTGGGATACATGAGAATCGAGTCAGTAGTATAAAGCTAGCTTAATTCCAATTAATGAAAGCTGTGCTGGTGGTAAGTATAGTAGGTACAACCCAATGGTGACTAAAGAAAGGGCAGGCAGGGTAAAGGTGCAGTTCATAGAAGTGGTGGCGTTTCCCCTGGGTTTCACAGGGGAAACGCCACAGATGAATTATTCAACAAACAGACAAGGAAAATGAAGGGAAATCTAGATAATATTAATACGATGGAAGCAAAGTGCTAGTTTTTTATCAACCTTGTGGATTGGAGAAATGGAGGCAGGAAGATTCTTGCAGGTGAAAAGAGTGAGTGTTTGGAGTGAAATCAGTTGCTCAGTGCTAGGTTTGCTGCCCCGATGGCCAGAGACCTAGGTACTGAGTTTGCTCCTGTTTTCCCCCGAGCCTGAAAGCAGGAGGAGGGCTTTCTGGACCTGTAGAGTGAAGGCAGCAGGTGGAACACCCCTTTCCTCCTGCCCACATCACCTGAGCATGACACTGACAAGGACCCTCTGCAGAAGGGGCCCCAGAGGCTCTGTTCCCACTCTGTCACCCCACACCCTCTGTGGGCAAAGAGGTTGACAGGCTTGGAGAGCAGCTAGCACACAGCTAAAGAGTAGGGTTGCAGGTTAGGTGGTGAATGTTGGTGTATAGCTGGCCCATCTGCAGGGACAGCGCCACCAGTCAGCTGGGGAGCTGTACAGCCACGGCTTAAGGGAATTGAGCAGGCGCTCTGCGACTCTGCGGTCTGTGGTGGCTCTCTCTACACACAAAGCAGGTTTCCTTGTGCTGGATCAGTTCAGTGCCTTTGGAAGCCAGACTTGAGGTTTCTCTTTAAGAATGTTGAAAGAAATATCTCTCCTATTTATCTTACCCTTCATGCCTGATGTTATCCACAGCATCTCTGCAGATTAGTACCAGCCAGTGGGAACAAAGAGATCAGTCAGGAACCAAAGAAATTAGGTTCAAGGAAGTTCTAGTTCTGTTGGAAGTTGGAATAAGGCCCATGCAGTTTGTTCAGGTTACATGGAAGGGGCTGCAGGAAGAGAGAGGGGACCAGGCTTCCAGGGCTGGTTTGTCATCAGCTGGCTGTGTCTCCTTGGGAAGTTTATTCTCTCTAGGTCTACACTTCTTTTCCTTCTCTGGAAGTCAAGAGAGTAACGTAAGTTGATCAGAATCAAAATGATACTCCTTTTTCAAAGCCTTGGGAGGTATCATGAAGGAGACATTCTTGTGGGCTTTTGGATTTTGGTTTTAGGCTCCCTGAGGATCTGGCTTCCCAAGCATCATGGAACACAGACAAATACCATTTGGAAATATGGAAAGAACACACTTCTAGTTATTTTGGTTACTGTCTGTTGCAGACCACCCCATGGCATAAATTATGTGGCTTTCAGAGCATTTACTGCTCTTGAGTTTTTGTAATCTGAAATCTAAAAGGTCCAAATGGCCATCATTTTGGAAGGAGCTAAACAAAATATGGTATGTCCATATAATGAGATACTATTCAGCAATATAAAAAAACTGATACAGTCTCTAACCTTAAGAACATTAAGGAAAAGAAGCCCGATGTACCTTGACTTATCATGGGGCTAGGAATTATGCCCTGATAATTCATTGTAAGTTGAAAATAAATGCATTTTATATACCTAACCTAATGAACATCATAGCTCAGTCTAGCCTACCTTCAACATGTTCAGAATACTTAAGTTAGCCTACAGTTGGGCGAAATCATCTTACCCAAATGCTACTTTATAACAAAGTGTTGAATATTTCCTGTAATTTATTGAATGAGCACTCAAAGTGAAAAACAGAATGGTTGTATTCAAAGTCTGGTTTCTACTGAATGGATATTACTCTCATGCCCAGTAAATTTGTAAAATTATAAATCAATCCACTACAAATCGGAGACTGTATGTATTGCATGATTCCATTCACATAACCAGAAAAGGCAAATCTGTAGAAATAGAAAGCAGATTAATGGTTGCCTGGGAGTGGGTTTGGAAATTGATTACGAAGGAGCATGAGGAATCTTTTGGGGTAATAGAGATCCTAAATCTAGAACGTATTAAATTTACTAAGAAAATCATGGAATTGTAACCTTAATTTTACAGATGCAAATTATACCTCAATAATGCTATCTTAAAAAACCAGAAAGCAGCTCACCATTGAGTGTTCTCTAATGCTGGATTATTCACTGTTGATTTCTTTCTGGACATCAGTGACTTGTGGCACAGAGGAGCTAAGCAGAGAGAACAGACCGCTGCTTAGGCTTCCTTTGGGTGAAGAAGCCTGTTCTGCGGAGGCTGTAAGGAGCGCAGTCAATATTTTCTGAGCCAAAAAGGGAAGTACAGAGCCAGGCAGTGTTCTAAATTTACTATTTAATCTTCACTGCTCATGACAATCTTGCAGCAAAAGGGCAGCAGGAAACATACCCATTTTAAAGAAGAGGAAAACTGAGGTTCAGAGAGCTTGACTCTTATAAAAACTCTTAAGTGATAAATGATGGGCTATAGAGATTTAACCCCAGGCTTTTCTGGCTCCAAAAATGAGTGACCTTTATAATGAAAATGCAGCCTCCTAAGAGAAAGTGTATTTATCAAAGGAGCATTATGCTTTTTGAAAATTAAAGAATGTTTTAGGGAATGATGGAACCAACGATTTACTGTCATGAATAGTAAATGATTGAATGATCACAGGAGGTAAAGACTGTGACAGGACTGGCTCCGTCTGTCTATCCTGGGGTTCGGTGGGTAGGTTATGGAAGGAGCTGATGTGGACCTGTGCCTAATTTTTGCAGTGGGCAACCCTTAAGTCCCTGGATATGCTGAATTGGTAGTTTCTCTCCTCTTTGTTTTTCTTGCATGGTGTAAAAAAAAGTGTTATGGAATATTTGACACACCAGAAGGATAAAGAATACTTACATGCCCACCAGCTAGCTTAATAAATAAAACATTATCTGGTATGCTTTTAAATTCACCACACATGAGTATACAAGTAAGCCAAGTTACACAGTGTTAGGAAACCAGACCTGGAGCCGGAAAAAACTAGATTCAAATCCCAGCTCCAGAGTTTATTACCTTAGAGAGGTCATAAAACCTTTTTGAGCTTCTGTTTCCGCTTAAGTAAAAGAGGGATAATAATAGTCACTTCTCAGGTTGTAGAGATTAAATGAGAGCGTGCCTATAAAGAGCTTTGCCTAATACACCACTATCAGTAATACTCCTGTTATTGCAAACTATATGACAACTTGATAATAACTGTAAACAGCACTAAAAATAAGTCTTATGTGGATTTCATCTAGCCCCACAATTAACACTGCTTTTTCCCTCCAGTGAATTCAATGTTGAGGGGGAGTTCTCAGGTTTTTTAATAGTTGCTAACCTGCCTGTCTGCATTTGATTGGCTCATTTTGGTTCTGTGCTTAGCTGATGTCACTGCAAAGCTGGGTGACTAAAGGTATGTCACTCCACCTTGTGAGGCTCTGTGTTCCTGTGAGTAAAATGAATAGCCAACTACATTATCGCATTCAAAGTTCACACTCTGTGATTCTCAGGTACTGGCAAAAACATTTAGAAACAGAAGTAGAACATGCCATAGGTGTGTGCCTCTTCTTTGGTTTCCTTAGGATAGTAAAGGAAGCGGAGCTGAAGGTTAAAGCTGAACTACCCAAGAAACTGGGGGGGCTTGTGCATCTCTTTTGAGCTTTATCTGCTGCCTGCATTGCACAGAGTGGTTTGTAAGCAGTGACTTTTTTTTTTTTTTTTTTTTGAGACAGAGTCTCACTGTGTCACCTGGGTAGAGTGCAGTGCCTTCACAGCTCACAGCAACCTCAAACTTCTGGGCCCAGGCAATTCTCTTACCTCAGCCTCCCAAGTAGCTGGGACTACAGGCACCCGCCACAACGCTGGCTATTTTTTTTTTTATTGCAGTTGTCATTGTTGTTCAGCAGGCCGTGGCCGGGCTCTAACCCGCCAGCTTTGGTGTACGTGGCTGGCGCCCTACTCCCTGAGCTACAGGCACCGAATCTATAAGCAGTGACTTTGGATTCTAATTTGTCCACATCAGTTTCCTGGCTTACACCTGCGGTCCTGATACAATTAAGAGCTCCTCCTGCTTTCCCTCTCAAAAATAACATGGTTTGTACACTGTATTACAAGATCAGCATAGTAAAAATTGTCATTTTTAAGGCATGAGACTGGAGCTGTGTGGGAATCTGGGGTTATATTTATGTAATAACCAACACTGGTGGCATATATAAGTATACTCTCATTTTTGATCTGCAAAACAACCTTGTTTGCTGGGCCAAGTGCTATCAGCATTGCCATTTTACTGTGGCCTAAGAGAGTACATTATTGCCTGAGGTTGCACAAATAGTCAGTGGACTACAGATTGGAACTCATGGCTTAAGTTTTCTAAACAGTTTGTCTTACTTATCAGCTTTGTCCCATGCTTGGAATATGCTAGCTCCCTAAATCAGAAGTGAAGCGAAGGCTGGATGCTCGAAGTTTGTATTGTCACTTTCTGCAGAGCCTGTAGAAAGGGATGCTCCAATGAGAAGTGATTCCACCTGACCTAACCAGCAGCTCACAATGCAGCAGAGACACTGGCAGGCTGCTCTTCTCCCTCTGCGCAGAATGGGTCTCGCTTCTGAAAGGACTCCATTCATTCCTTCTGCCCCTCAACTGGGCCTTGGAAGAAACTCTTGTTTCCTCATTAGCGGACTCTTTTCAGCTGGGGCTAACCCACCCCTCTGACAAGGCCTCTGAAGCTTCCTTGGTCTTCACATTCCTTTTACCCCTCTTGCCAGTTCAGAAAAAGAAATCCAAGTTGGGGTGGCAGCAAGGAGAGGGGGCTGAGGGTGTTCACCTGCGGAGTATGTTTCCTCCCCTGTCCCTCCTACAGGGTGGCTGTCATTCTTCACCCTCAGGATCTGCTGAGACTCTAGCCATGAGCATCTGGTGTAAAAAGAACTACATAAAAGGAAGGGTTATCCAAGAAGAGGCACCTGCTATCTGTGTAGCCTCTGCCTGTGAATAAATATTTTATTCTTCTTTGCAACTCTCTATGCAGGCCTTGAGGCAAATGGATTTTAACATCTGAAAAGTACTGTCTGGAATTTTAAAATTTTTATTTTTTCTAGTTTCTTTTAATATAGGAGATATTTTATATGAATGCCTCATGAAAACAAGTCCTTTCAGACTATCCCTACACCCATCCCAAATTAGAGTTACTTATTCAACAGACGAGAGAGACACAGAGCCCAGTATTTGAGCAGAGGATGGCTGGGTAAAGCAGAGCATGGGTTGTGCAGGGGGACTACAGCCACTTAGCACATTCAGTGTGGTTGAAGCTCACATGGACTTGGCAGAAGACCGGTGCCAGGAAGTGCCTGTCCCAGTCGGTTCCCTTGCTGGTGGAACAAGCACAGTCTTGCTCGGACGCTTGATTTTCAGTGGTGTGCTCATAGAGAGTTTCCGCTCAGCACTTGCCAGACATGCAGCTTGCCTTGTGTATCCACTCTAATCCCAATGGGGAGAATAAGCTAATTTCTTTGTGGTTTAGGTCTGATTGTAATCGACTGTGATGCCAGTGAAGTGTTCCGGAAGTCTGTCATATCCTAAAGAAATTAAAGTCGCATGCGGGCTGAAGCAGCCCATGGGATGGGAATAGTGAGGGCTCCCATCTGACCAGAGTCTCTTTGTTGTCTTGCAGAGATCAGGAATGGAAACCTCAAGGCCATCCTAGGCCTCTTCTTCAGCCTCTCCCGATACAAGCAACAGCAGCAGCAGCCCCAGAAGCAGCACCTCTCCTCTCCTCTGCCACCTGCTGTGTCCCAGGTGGCCGGGGCCCCCTCTCAGTGCCAGGCTGGCACTCCTCAGCCACAGGTGCCAGCCCCACCCCAAGCCCCGTGCCCGCCTCACCAGCCAGCGCCACAACCACATCCGCAGGCAAAAGCACAAGCAGAAATGCAATCCAGGTGGGGGCTCCTCTCCAGCCGATCGCCTTGTTTCCCACGCGCCCTCCTTCACTCGGCCACTTTGTAGCCTATACTCCGTGTGTTTTTCATTCGCACTTCTGTGCTGAGAGCTCCTGGTGGTAAGGGGGGAATTCGCGTGACCTTGAAATGGACACAGTGGGGACTAACTTCTTTCCTGGTGGAGATGTGTACTTTTTTATGGGCCAGGATCTCCAGCAGCCGAAGCTAATTAGCTACTACTACCTGTTTGTCTGGCCTGTTACACATACTCATGGCCAATGAACAGCCCCTAAAATAGGCTCAGACCCCCTTTGTGTGTTCGCCTATAAGTCGGGTTTTTCAGTGTTACACATAAGAGGAGTTTTACTTAGTGGAAGCAAACGTTTTATTCAAGTGATGCCTCTATTTTACCAGAAGGGAAATACAGAGAGTGCTGAAGTTATATGGGTGGTGAGTGTCTGTTCCCAAGGGAAGGAGGAAGCTAACCTTCCCGGAGGGTGGCAGCACCTCCACGGGGGGCAATTATAATAATAATTATTATTATTATCATTATTGGAGATAGAGTTTCACTTTATCACCCTTGGTAGAGTGCCATTGCATCATAGCCCAAACTCCTGGACTCAAGTGATTCTCTGGTCCCAGCCTCTGATGTAACTGGGACTACAGGCACCCACCACAATGCCTGGCTATTTTTAGAGATGGGGTCTTGCTCTGACATAGCTGAATGAACTCATGATCAGGCAATCCACCCACCTCGGCCTCTCAGAGGGGAACAGTTATTATTATATGTGACTGCTGTATTGAACACTCAGAGTGTCCTACCTTGCGGAAGTGATGTTCTGCTCTGCAATATTAGGGGCTGGATTTTGTTGCAATTCCCCTAGGGACCGATGCTTTCATGCTGGACTCACCGCAGAGCAATGTAGAAGCAGAATGCCACGGTGGTTACTATCTGCCATTTTACAGTGGAAGTCATTGCATTTCTAAGTAACTCTGCAAAAGATCACCCTATATAAATGTTTGTTTCAATGGCAGAAAAAAAGGAGAATATTAGCAGCTAGAAAGTTTTTGAATTATGCTATTTCTTCTACAGAATAGCTCATATAACTATTTTCTTTTAACTTACATATAGACCTTTATAAAACCTAAATGTCACTGATCAAATTGATTGCTCAGTTTCATCTAATGTGTGCTAAAAAGTTAACAGCCTTTTTGGTGCCTCAAAGCACCAGCATTAATAATCATGAGTCTTCTCACACACCTTGATATGCCTTTTATCCCCCATCATGGTTGGACGAAGCACAGAGTTGTTCAAACAGCACTGCTCTGTAGCCAGTTACAGCTTTTTTTCCCCATGAGAAGTGCTAGTTCCTGATTGTGATGGTGCTAAAACTAGCAGTGGTGGGATTAATGCAAATCAGGCTCCCAAATTAATTATCGAATTATAGCCAACTCACATTACGGAAATTTGTGGGATAGGAGAGTTGCTAACAGTAAGGAGCAGACGGCTACTCTACCAGTCTCTTACCCTTTCCCTAGAAAACTACCTGACCATGAGCCACTTCCTGAACTTCCCTGATGGATGTGGACAATTTGAACTATCAGGGCATCATTTGTCAAACTGTATCTTCCAGAGCATTTGTTCCCTAGGATGTTAACTCTGGTTCTATTGAAGAAGAAGGAGTCTGTGGGAGAAGAACTGGTAGAGAATTTGGGTTTGTTACAACTGTTGTTGTGGGTCTGTTCAGATCCTTGAGCCTGCTGGGCTCCAGATCCCCAAATGCGGCCCCTTGACTGAATCCTCACTTCACAGGAAAAATTGCTTTATTAAAAGGATTTGTTCTGTGAAGTTTGTATCTAGTCAAAAGATGGCACTCAAGGATCCATTAGGCTACCTGTGGCCCAAAGGCTGCGGGTTATCACTGCTCAACACACCTGTACTATTTTAGATACTTGGGAGTCAAGGATGAATGAGACAGCCAAGGCACCTGCCCTCTGCCAATACACGGAGAATAAAAATACCAGATAGTGGCATTATGATAAGATGACAAGATTTGGAGGGACTACTAGTTCAGGTTCAGTTGATGGGAAGGTCTCTCTGAGGACGTGACACTGAAGTTAGACGGAGACGAATCACAAAGAACTAGCCATCCAAAACTCAGTTGCGGCGTACTTCTAGCAGCGGGGGCGGCTGGTACAGAGGCCCTGTGGTAGGAATAAGCTTGGCATGTTGGAGGAGCACAAAGAAAGTTGGTGCTATGGTGTTCCATAGACAACAGTGTGACAGGCAGCCCCGTAGCATTGCTGTGGCACTGAGGCCAGTCATAGTGTTGGCTAAACTGGGTAGAGTTTAGACTTCATTTTAGGGGTGACAGAAAGGCACAGGAGAGTCTTAAGCAGTAGAAAGACTTGATTTGATTTACCATTTAAAAAATTCACCTTTGCTTCTCTTTAGAGAATAAGGTTGTTCTTATAGGAATACAAGGAGTGGGAGGCTCAAAGGAGTGGGACACTGGCCCCATATGCCAGAAGTGGTGGGTTCAAACCCAGCTCCAGCCAAAAACTGCAAAAAAAAAAAATACAAGGAGCAAGAATAGAAGGAAGGACCCCAGTTAAGTGTAGGTGATCGTGGCTTGCATCAAGGTGGTGGAAGCAGATATTTTAGGAGTGAGCTCGGAGTGTGAGAACAGACGGACTCTCTGGAATGAGGGAGAGAGAGGTCTAGACAAAGCCTGGATTTCTAGCTTGAGCAGTCAGGTAAGTGGTAGACTAATTTATTGAGATGAGGAAGCCTGAGAGACGAGCAAGAGGTATGGACTGTGAATCTTCAGAAGGAAAGGTAATTCTACAGATTTGGCCTTATGTTAGAGGGCATCTTACTACATGGGGCTCCAAGGAAGGGGCATTGAGGAATACTGGCTTATGTTACTGACCTGTGCTAGCCTGAGGCATCCATTTCCCTGGTAGGCGTTTGTTTTCTTAAAAGAACCAGATATTCCAGTCAAAGCGTCCATCTCCCAGGAGGCCAAAACATCCTCCTATTAATAAATGCTTTCCCTAAATGAGAGCCAGTTTCACTGAAGCCAGGCTTTCACGTTCATATATTCCACCTATAGAGTGGTTCCTGCTCCCAAGGCCCCTGATCTACCTCGTGACATGAACCGGGCTTTGGAGTTGCTGTATGTCCTAACTCCTCCCTTCATTTTGCCCAGGTTGGGTTACTTTTGCAGATGGATGGTTTTATCCATTATATTATGATACTTTCTAATTTTACTTCCAAAGGATAATCTTAGGGATATGATATCCCATGCTGACATTCTGGCTGTAAATTTAAGAATGATGAAATTACATCACTGGCTCAGTGCCATTGTATTTCTAGCCCCAGATTCTATCTTTGAGCCTCTAGGGAAATGGTTTGGACTCTAGATCATTAGTGTTGATGCAAGCCCCAAACGGCAGGTTTGTTTTGGTCGTCCATTAGAATTCCGACGGATACAAACATGCCTGAAAACTATTTTGAACCTATTTTGATAGGTTCCATATCTCTTGGGATCACAAGCACTAAAACTTGGCCATTCTCCATGAAGTTTTGCTAGTAAAGGAGTTGAGGAAGCTGGCAAGGGAAATCTGATACATTGGCACGAAGGAATTAGAGCAGATTCTCCATGACAGCCTCATGGAGACTCACTTTGTTCACTTTAGTTCTTCACTCAATTTACACGGTGGCCGAAGACTTGATCACGTGTCTCCTTATGAAATTCCTCCCCAGTGTAGAGCCCAGGAGAGGAGTTTCATCTCCAAGACTTGCCTCTCCGTCTAGATCTACCATATAATGCTGAGTATTCACTTGTTTAGGAATAATCAAAAAAATTGCTGTATTTTTTCTTCATTCTCTTCTGTCTCTGTACTTCCTAAGACTAGCGAAACCAGCATTTTATTTCTCACCGCCAATCCTTTTATGAACATGGTGCGGGATATTTGGTTATAGGAAAGATACGTATTTCTGTCTGTCATAAGACACCCCAAGTTCTTTTATTAAACCCAACCAAAATTCTTTAGAGGTATAAATTTTGTGGTCCTCAAAATCCAGAATTTTGCAAGTTCAAAAGACTTTTTAAAGCAGTCATCTCTAAAGCATTAAGAGCAAAACATTCCCAAGACCAGCAACATTCTCAAACCTCTCTACCCTTGGTGTGGGTCACTTATGTGGGTTATTCAGGAAATTCATCTGAAAAGCACCCCAGGAAGAACAAGCGTGTGAAATAGAAACTTCTCAATACTTTAGAAGAGTATTAAGTTTATTTTTTAGGGACCTGTTGCTTTAGGGTCTTCCTTTAAGAGGAAAGCCGGACACTGATAGGAACAAGGAAAGATATTTGGTGTTTAAGGAGAAACAAAAGCCCCCCGAAGTCCTTAGATGATCTTAAAAGCAATTTCCTCACACTGGATGTGTATCAAATGAGTGGAGTTAGAACTGGGAAGAAAGCTGCCTATCATGGGAAAAATTGGGCGGGGGGCAAACCCTCGGGGCATTCCCACTGTCATAGACTACCAGTATTTATTTGTGTGTCTAATGCATCTTCTCTCTCCTCACGTGTCTCCTCCACTTTTTTCTTTCCTGTCATGCAGTGCATCACCCAAGGACTCATCTCAAAGCAAAATCATCCGCTTCACTCTGGGTCAGAAAAAGATCTCTAGGTTAGACCTGCCCTGTGTCCTGCAAAGCATGGTTTAAACCCAACCCTCCGTTCCATTGTGCCCTCCAGCTTGGCTGAGTTTCCTTTTGGTTGTCCTCCCCATTTCACGTTTGCTGTTCTGGAAAACCAAACATGTCTGGCTGCCGTCGTCCCGTGGTGGGGAGTGTTGATCGCAGCCTGCCGTGGCATGGTAGAAGGTGTGCAGGATGTGTGTGAGTGGCAGCGTGGAAGTGAGGCTGATGCTTGGTGCATGGTGCTTGTCACTTTATTGATTTTCGGCTTTAACTGCTCTGTCATCAGAACCCATTCTGATTTAGGGCAGATGTGGGTTTGGAGGTAGTCTGTGGCGTGGTTTTATGACCAGTGTGCTGCTCCCTGCTTTGCCTGCGGTGATCCTGCCTCGCCTGCTTCTCACTGTGTGTGCTGTGCTCTTTGTTGGTGCTGTTAAAATTACTACCGTGGGATTGGTTTTCTCTTGAGTTATAAAGACCTGAAACATGAATACAAACTGGTCAGAGGCAGCGAGGTCTCACTTGTGCACCATGGAGAGACTGCCTCAGTTCTCTAAAAATTAAAAAAAAAAAAATGGGTTTGCTTATTAACTAGTTCTCTTAATTCAGACTTTGGCCTATCTGCTGCCTCCTAGAGGACCCCTTGCAGGGAGTGGGAAAAGCCGGTTACATTGTTGTATCTGCTGTTATTTTGAATGTACTGGTAGCTAACATTTATGAAATATGTCATCTTTTATAAGGCCCACATCAGCCTTCATGAGGTAGGTCATGTCATTATGCCCACTTTCCAATTCAGGAAACTAAAATTTAGGACGTTAGATAATTTGTCCAAGAATACACAAAAAGTGGAGGAACTAGGATTTGAGCCCAGGTGGGATAACCCTAGAACACTCATTTTACCCACAGAACAACACTGTCTTCATCCTCCTCCTCCTCGGATTCTGTGGTTGTTGAGGCTGCTTTTAAAATTCTTATGTTTCAACCATTACTCCCAGCCTTTTCCCTCACATGCCCTTGTAGCAACCAAACAGAAATTGCTGCTGAATCTCCTTTCTTGGTGTGACTGGTATTTACTTTTTATTGAATTCTTATTGAAAGGCAAAGGGAAACCCATATTTCATACCTCTCTTCATTTACATAACAAAAGCATACTGAGCCACTGTTTGCCAACCCTGTTAGGCTGGGGTCTGTGACTTCTGTAAGCACAGTTTACTTTTGTAAAGAGCTTACAAGTGAGGTAACCCAAATTAGGCTCTGCTCACAAGGCAGTGAGCTTGTCTGCAGAACGAGTCAGCATGTTACCCAGACTTGCTTCAGGAGTACAGGGAGGAACCTGCGTTTGTCACTGCTTCTCAGAGACTTGCAGAGTGACCGCTCTCTCTGACAAATCACAGGAGGCCCAACCCTGTCAGAGCGTGACACACTGGCCCTGTCCCTGTTAATGTGAGTGTCATGCAAATGCACATCCATATGAAAGGAAAGGGGAGGGACGGGCTCGGAGGGGACCTGAAATGGAATGTTTGTTCCCACGATGTGCTTAGGCCTAGAAGATAAAGAAAACAGGAGCGAGCTAGGAGGATATCTAATTGGAAGCACATGCCCATCCCGTGAGCGATTTGTTATCAGTCCCAGATGAGGAAGGAGGTGGTGGGAAGAGAGGAAAAACTGGAAGATGAGGTCGTGCCTGCCCCTCCCCGAGGCTGTGCTGGGCACCAGGCTTCCAGTTTCACCCTAAGCCAGGGTCTGGCTTTCCTTTAGGGTCTTATCCCTCACCTAGAGTTTCCTTTGGGTCCTTTTCATTTCTGCTAACGAGATGTTCCTAGTTTCATTATTTGCCTAATACTCCTGCTTACCTTCCCTGTACCCCACTTCTTCTTCATCCTGAGCCTAGAGCATGATTCTGATAAGAATTTTAGCTGATCAAGCATCACAAAGTATAGCATAAAATTTGGTTGCCAAATGGCTCAGTAGTTGCCTTCTGGCCAAGTAGTTCTGGAAACCAGTGTCTCATTGGCATGCAAACATTGATTAAGCTCTTGCCGGAACACAACACCTCGATGGCCTCCACGCATCTTCCCACTGGAACAGAGTGGGAAGCCTCACCCTAGAATCTGATGTAGGAGAAGGGCTTATGGAAGACGTTGGTGCGGAGATGAAGGAAGGCCCCCAGTGGATTTCTGCCTTTGAGCAGTATTATTGCCCCGGCATCCCTGGTGAGCCCCAAGTATTTTGGTTTATTCTTCCATAAGGAGACAGAGAAACACAGTGACTAAGATGTGTAGTCAAACACAAGTGATAGCCCATCTTCCCTTCTTGCTGACCATGTTACGGGGCTCAGTATTTAAACACTTAGCCTGTGTATTTTTCTTGGTCAAATGGGGTAGTCCTTTCTGCCTGACAGTGTCAAGAGGATTAAATTAAATCATTTCAATTCCTTAGTACCTGGCATCTAATCAGTAAGTTCACGAACAGTAGATGTGGTAATGCTGGTATTTTAGGTTGAACAGGGACAGGTAAGGCCACCAGTGGATCTCCGCAGGATGTTCTTAGGGAAAGGAATCTGCAAGGCTAGTCTTTGGGTCCTCTCTGCCCAGCTGCTGAAAAGCAGATGCCAAGGAAACGAGAAATTTAGCATTTAATCATCTTGTCTGGCAGAAAGCATCTCTGATTATGAGAATCCGCCCCCCCAGCATGTGCACACAAGCTGCTGTCCTTCCTGGGAGGGGCCACGCTCTGCTCCCAGCCTTTGAAGTGGTTTTGAGGGGAAGAACTGCTCTCTTGCCATCAGCACGTACAGCGCGTGGAGCGGAGGAGGAGGGACGCACTGGTAGGTTATGTGCCAGGAAGGATGGTTTTACTCTGCTGCCCAATGGGCTGTGCACGTGTTGGAAAAATTGGCCAGGGCTCTAATAGTGGCAGGATGGTCCTGCCTCTGTCACACCATTTCCCTTAAGCTTAATGTTTTAGAAAAATCAATGTGTATGTTTTAGAGACCCTGTGTATGTATTTTCTGTCATTTCATAACTGTGCGTGGACATGGAATGATCGTGAGAGGTCGAGTTCCTCTCGGAAAGGAGCTATTGGGACCTTTTGGTGCAGGGCTGACCTAACACAGCCCCCACACTGTGCTGCTCCGGTAAGGCTGGCCCAGCAGGCAGCGTCTGCCATGATACCTGTAGCTGTTCCACATGAGCGAGACTCAGCTCCTTGGCATGCAGGGATTCTAATGCTGCAGACCCCAGATGCTTCCAGGCTGGAGGCTGACAGAAGTACCCATGATGCACATGGATGTTAACAGTAATGAACTTGAAAATGTTAGCCAGAGGCCTGGGGTCTGTGTCACTCACTGGTAAGCTAGCAGATAGTCTGCTTTTCAACAATGGCACTGCTCTTAGCCTCCTTAATTAATGCCTCATCTCTGGAGGGCAGGAGAAAGTCCAAGCTTCATAGTGTGGCATCCAAGGTCTTCCCTACCCTTGCCCTGTTTCCCCAGCCCCACTCCCTCCCAGCACACACCAGCTCTTTCCTTTGCACATGTTATAGTCCTCCTCTCTGTGTTCCATGCTCTGCCCTCTACTCACCTTCTCATTCAACATACGGAATCTGCTCTGGGGTCTTCTTTATTTGGAATCTTCTTTGATCGTCCTGCCTACCTTCCAGATCATAACTTACTTCTCTGAATTACTTCTGAATTACTTTTGAACTTCACGTGCTTAATCAATTCACTCACCAACTAGATGTCAGCTGGGTTGACCAGCTCTTGAGCTTCAGACCCATTCTTCAGCCTATGGAAAGTCCAGTGACCTCCCCAGAGTTACTCAAGTGTCTTAAGTTCTCACGGTCACCTTTGGCTTTGCAATCCTGAATTTGAACTCCTTATCTGAATTCATTCAGTGTAAGGATTAATTCACCGTCCCATGGAATGTTTTAGTTCCCTTATAGGTGAGTCCAGACTCAGCCTTTTTTCTTACTTCCCACCCACCACAAATTCAGTGTGGCTTTCCATGTGAGATGGATTTGGCTGAAATTTCAGATACGTGGAGGGGACTGACTTTGGAGCAGCATCAGTTCAAGCCCATTCACCACAAAACCTAAGTATCAATGTGGATTCTCTCTGAAACGCGGAAGGAATGATTTGGACTCCACCCAGGTTTTGAGATGGTCAAGTTTAAGGGACAGGGAGCTATCTTGAGTAGGATGTAGAGGCAATAGTGGTGGAGGGTGGACATGGGCTGGCTTGAGCCTCATGGTGGTTTCTGATGGCTGTGTGCCAACCATTCTCCCTTCGCCACGTCACCTGCCCTCGAGGCCTTCAGGATGACTCCTCTGTGTCCAGAAGGCTAGCACCACCCTCTAACCATTGGAACGACATGCCACTCTCATCAAAGGAACACCTAGATCCCTTACCCAACAGAGAGAATCTGACTGTGACCACCCACAGGAAACTAAGAATTGTCTTTGTCAATCCAAAACCAGGAATATAGTCACTCCAGAGTGTAGGTCCCCCAGATAACTCAGAGGTATCCCAAGCATAAGGTCTCAGTCATAGATATTTAGATGCAGTAGTTTCTCTTCCAGAATTTTCCTTAGGGAGATGATAAGCCTTGCTTGCCAAGTCCTGCCTTGCCTCTTCGAAAATGTTTATCTCAGACTCTTGTTTCTTAACTTTTGTTCAGCTTTCTTCTGATGCTTTAACTTAGACCCATGTATTTTCTACCTTATCTGATGTTTTCTTGTGCCTTAGCCTGTTTCCTTTATGACAATGTCTAATTCCTTTATGAATCTGGGTTCCGCCGAGAGAATGAGAAAGGAAACTAACAGGCATTGGCCATATATTAAGTCCCGTTTCGAATGTACAGCTCTCTCATTGGGTAGTTTGTTATTATTATAAGGTTATTACAGGTAAGGAAACATGAATCTCAGAGCAGTCAGGAGACTGGTTCAAAGTCTCGTGTTTGGAAAAGCCTGTATTCTATCCACTACACCCCCCTGCCTCACAGACAACCAGACTGCCTACCTGATTCAAGGTTGTATTTGTCCCATCCTATGCTTTGATTGTGTACCTCTTTGACGTCCTGTGCTGTCCTAAAAATCTGTCATGATTCAACCCAGGGCCAGTGGGAAGGGAGCTCTCCAGCAACTCTGAAGGAAAGGATCTCTTCCCTTCTCGTTGCTTTTGCTTCCCTGCTCTTCGCAAATTCTCCACTGAAGTAGAAGGCTGCAACCTGCATTCCCTTGTACCAATTAATGCCATTGGTATGACATCATCTTGGAACAAGTCCATAATCCTTTTCCAGGCCTATCTGTGGGCATAAAGACTCCTGTAGACTATAGCTGGGTTCAGTGAGTCCAGCCCAAGGGACACCCACCTGCAGAAGTCTGCCATTGGATGTGAATACTCAGATAAAACTGATTTAGAGGACTTTCAGGGGACTGTTTGCACTGGAAGCAGACTCAAGAGGTACCAAGAACTCAATCCTGGATCTCCTTGGCTTGATAGATGTGCTAGCCACATCTGGTCCCCAGACACAGGCTTTGACACTTCTTGTTTTGTACCCATTCTGGGCCTATCTTTGTGGGGTTAATATCCTCCAAACTAGATGGGGTAAATTAACACAGGGGCGAGTCCTCCTAGTGCATTGGGGGATGATGCTTTAAAGTTCTCACTGCAACTTACCGGGAAAGAGCTCACCCCCTTCCTTCTCTCCCAGATCTGCCAGGGAACTAGGCCAGGTTCTCCCTAACTGTATAAATTTTACTGTCCTCTCACACCAGCTCATGTTCTCTGTTTATTCTACAACCATCTTTCTTGCTCAGCCAACAAGAAAAAGTTTAAAGTGATTGCCTGCTTGTATCTAAACTGCTTCCAGACTTCAGACTTCTTACAGATTTGCATGGAAAGAGAAGGCTGAAAGTTTTATGAGTTGAAAATTCAGACTTATCACTAGATCTAATGCTAGTTGAGTGAGATTCCAGTGGCTTTTAAGCCCAGCTAAGTGAGTTTTAGCCAAAAGATATAACTAAATATTTCATCATTTATTCATCTTTCAACTTTAATTATTAGAAACTACCTGGTTAGTAAATCTCTGGACCAAAATTCTGATTTAGGGAGTCCTACCCTTAACTCATTGGAAAATGGGCCATAATATATTTTAGCCATATTACAAAGCAGTCTGGTAACTTAATTTCCCAAGCCACACAACTGAGGTATCTTATTTAAAGAAGAACGTGTGTTTGTCTTTAGACTAACAAATTCCTGTCAGTTTGACAGAAAGAATGTATGATTTTATCCATCTTCTGTGCAGAGAAGCTGAGCTTTAGTCTCAAAGTAATACCTGTGGAGACAGGTTGTCAGGTGTTGAAGGAAAATGTGTGTCTGGACCATTGTTTCCATCCAGGCCTTAAGTTTTCAGTACAGATATGTTGGTTCTAAGTGGTAACAATTCCCTCTCTCACCATTATTTCCTTTTCTTGATATTTATAGCCCTCGATTATGGAAAACTATTTTTAATACCTAGCAGAGGAGTTGCACACACAAGGTCAACTATGTCAGGTCTTATCAAACCTTTATGGGCCATGCTTGGTAAAATTGGAGATAACGTGGTTTGCCCTCACAGAAAGGAAAAATGTTCAGGGGGGGAGAAAAAAGATTAGCTTTGTATTTTTAATCAGCAAACATATTCATATTTTTTAAAAAATTTCTCTCTTTGCAAATCAAAGGAAAACTGTGCATATTTTGCTGTTGGACTTTGCTGGGTCATTACCAGCCTAGATGTTTACATTGGGTTCCAGCAAATCGTGCCACTGGCAACCCTCCACAGACCCCACGTTTGGATGGTTCCTTTGACCTCTTGAGTGGTTGCAGTTCCTTCTCCTGAAACACTGTTATTCTTCTGAGACTGAACGTGCTACCCTGTTGTTTTTGCATTTTAGACTCCCAGGTCCTACGGCGAGAGTGTCTGCTGCTGCGGGGAGTGAGGCCAAAACACGAGCAGGGTCAGCTGCTGCCAACAACCGACGGAGCCAGAGCTTTAACAACTATGATAAGTCCAAGTCAATCACCTCCCCACCCCCACTGCCAAGCAGCCATGAGAAAGGTGAGTCACCCTCCCGAGGGTCTTTGTGGCATCTTTCTTCATAGCAGACACCATCTAGCTCCTTTGGGTGGGTTTGGTTGGGATTGGAGGAGAGTTTGCAAATAGGGTGGTGAGAACGTGTCACAAGGACACAGTTGACTGGCAGGAATTTTGTTAGCAGAGGCGTTGATAAAATAGAGATAATACTGTTACATTCATAGTTGTCGGCAAGACAAACTGCGTTTGTTTGGGTGGGGGCCCTATGAGACACCTGGCTGTATAGAACGGCAGTGTAGCATTTGGAATTTGAAAATAAATGTTCGTGGACCCCGCTCTGTATATTAGGTAGTTTTCCAGACATACAAGCTTCTTGGGACATGCCTTTTATGAGCTGATAAGCTTTTTACCCATCAGAAATAATGTGAGGGGAACTAAGAACAAGGGGGTTTTCACCCTTGGAAAAAGTTAGAAATGTGGGTTGGCTCAGTGGGATCTTGGCTATCTATAAGGAGTAGACAACATTACTCTCGAGGCTGTGGTGATGTAATTTTTGCCATAAAAGGATATGATTTTTTTTTAACTGTACTTAGTACTGAGCTTTTAGGAATAAAAGGTGAATAACCCTGTGGGGTCCTGCATACTAGGTAGGTAAAACACAGCTTGGTTTGCTTCAGCCTGTATCTCTTGAGACATGAGAGAAACTGAGGGCATTTAGAAGATCCTTCAATAAGAGCCAGAGCCTTTGGTCCAGCCTTCGTTGGGGAATATGTCCAGGTCTCTTGGAAGCATTTCCAACCTGGTGCAGACGCTTCCCAGGGCTTATCCTGGACAGTGTCCCTTTGTTCCCCTGAGATGGGGAGGAGCTGCCTCTCACTCCCTGAAGTTGGGCAGCCCGACTGCAAGTGAGACCTGAAGTTCCTCATCTATTCCTCCAACCCAGGATCACTTGGTTCGATGGGACTGGGCTCCTCCAAGAGTTTGCAAATCATTTTATCTTTTTTTCCCCCAGAATAGAAGGAAATCTGTGCAGAGCTGACAGATGTATATGGCAGAAGGTTTCCCAGTGAGGGGCATTGGGAACTCTGCAAGTAGCACTAATGCCATAACCAGGTCGTCTCAGCCAGTCAACTCTTGTGATTTCTGCTTTAAGCCATTTTTCTTCTCTTTTTTCCCTTGTCCCTGCCCCCCATCCCACCCCTTTCCTTTTCTTCATCATACACAAGTGTGTTTTTTAAAAAATGTGCTTACTGGGGCTGGTGGGTTTGAACCCAGCCTGGGCCTGCTAAACCACAATGACAATGACAACAAAAAAATAGCCAGGCATCTGTAGTCCCAGCTACTTGAGAGGCCGAGGCAAGAGAATCGCTCAAGCCCAAGAGTTTGAGGTTGCTGTGAGCTGTGACGACACGGCACTTTACCAAGGGTGAAAAAGTGAGACTCTGTCTCAAAAAAAACCAAGTGTACTTAGATGACAAAAATAATACGTGCTTATAAAATGGTACCAGTATATCTAAGGGCTGTCTAGGAAGTTTCCAGCCATGTATGTCTGTTTTTCATAGTACATGACAAGGTACTTTCTGGACAGTCCCCATATATCAAATAAAAGCTCTCACTTCTATGCTTTTCAAAGAGAGCCGATATATACCATTTTATAATTCTTTCAGAATTTTCACAATGCATTTATTTATATGTATACATAATATATAGAAAGATTTTAGGGTTTTTTTAACATCAATTGAAAAAGCCATATTTTTTTCAGTAATGACTACATGCCTCATCTTATCCTTATTTTACAAAGGATACAACTAAAACAAGAAAGTTCACCCATTTGCCAACGTCGCATCAGTGGTGGAGATGGAATGTGATTTAAACCTGGGCACTTGGGTTCCAGAACCACATTTAAAACTGTGCTTTTCCCTAGAAGTGGCCAACCAATGTTCAGAGCCTTCCTGTCGAGGGCTGGTTAGACATCTGCAGGTTGACACAAGAGGAGAGAGAGGGGAAGGTATCAGGGTAAAGCCTGGAGGGTCCATTCTTCTCGGGACTGGTTTGCCTTTGTCCCATGATCTTTGGGGAGAAGCTGTCATAAAGTCATAAAAAGTTGAAAAAGTCATCAAAGTCATAAAGGATGGACGTCAGACCCAAGTCTAGGTAATTAGGAAAGTAAAAGTCCCAAGTGGATGGGAGGCGACCATGTTCCCCAGCCTACCATGCTGCTGCCCACTAGTGAGTCCTAAGACAGCCACCAATGCGTCCCTGCGTGGGCAGGGGCTCCCTGTGTGCCCTGAGCAGCCCATGAGCAATAAGGCCTCTTAAATGACTGCACATTTTAATAGAGGCAATGCCCCAGGAAAAGGCTTTAGTGTCAAAAGGAAGGAAAGTCATAGTTATTTATTTATTTATTTATTTTTTTGAGACAGAGTTTCACTTATTAACCTTCAGTAGAGTGCTGTGAAGTCACAGCTCACAACAATCTCCAACTGCTTGGGCTTAGGTGATTCTCTTGCCTCAGCCTCCCAAGTAGCTGGGACTACAGGTGCTCACCACAATGCCTGGCTATTTTTTTGTTGCAGTTAGGCCGGAGCTGGGTTTGAACCCATCACCCTCCGTATGTGGCGCCGGTGCCCTACTCACTGAGCCACAGGCGCTGCCCCGTAGTTATTTATTGAGCACATATTATTTGCCAGGACTATGGTATTTTTATATCTTACCCAATCTTCACAATCATTCTGTGAGGTAAATACCATTAACCCAATTTCAAAGTAGAAAAATGAGGCTAATTGAGATTGAGTAACTCCCCCTCATGGGTAATTAAGTGCTGGAGTTCATATCTAAGTTCAGCTCTGGGATTCAGACTGGCTCTGCCCCATCCCCTGGGAGGTCTGTTCTGAAGACCAAGTGCATGTGACAATATTTTCTGAGCTGTGAAGCTCTCAAACTCCTATGAGGATTCACAGTGAGAAAAATAACAGATGGTGGCTTTGGGTCTGTGGGAGGATGCATTTATTATCCCCTCCTAACCTGGAGAGGCAAGATAGAGCAGATTTGGGCAGGCCTTTTTTTATATTAATACTGTTCTCACCATCCTGAGGTGTAAAGGACAAGTGGAACCTCATCTTCAGAGAATTTTATATTTCTTCTTTCTTCTGTCATGGTCCTATGTTCACCCTTGAACCTGACCTCTTTACTGTAGCTCATGAACTAGTCAGCTCACATGCAAAGTGTAGTATATAGAAGAGAAGTACCAGAAATAACTCAGCCACCTGACGGCATATAAAACACACAGGCACATGGATGTGTAGCATCTTGTCCTTTGCTTTGAAAGATTCTGTCTTGGAGAGGGACGCATGTATAAACAGGTGAATTGAGGTTCCTTGTGGCTGGTACTGTAGCTGAGTGTGGACCATGTGCAGATGAAGTGAAGTCCATGGGATAACGGCATTACCTGTGTTCCTTTAGTGTCACTGAAGCTTTCTTGTGCGTGAGTCAGGCCCTGATTGGGTTACGTTCTGGCATTGCACTCTCAGGTGAGCGCATACATAGACTTTTTTTTTTTTTCTAAATCAATCAGAATAACATATTTCTACAGGAAAGAATACATAGACTTTATTTATTTATTTATTTATTTTTGCAGTTTTTGGCTGGGGCTGGTTTTGAACCCACCACCTCCGGCATATGGGGCCGGTGCCTTACTCCTTTGAGCCACAAGTGCCATCCCATACATAGACTTAAAAAAAAAAAACAAAACTG
Source organism: Galagoides demidoff (assembly GCA_963574575.1). NCBI lineage: Eukaryota > Metazoa > Chordata > Mammalia > Primates > Galagidae > Galagoides > Galagoides demidoff. Next base: position 24,189 of record CAUYQV010130201.1, read on the forward strand.
TGGTATAGCTGGGCACAGTGGCTCATGCCTATAATCCCAGTACTTTGGGAGACTCAGGTGAGAGGATTGCTTGAGCCCAGAAATTTAGGGCCAGCCAGACTAACAGTGAGACCCTATCTCCACAGAAAAATCTAAAAATTAGCCCGGTTTGGTGGCATGAGCCTATAGTTCTAGCTACTTTACCCTTTACAGGCCCTTCATAACAACATGGAGGAGGCCGAGGCAGGAGGATCACCTGAGCCCAGGAGTTTCAGGTGATAGTGAGCTGTGTTTGCACTACTATGCTCTAGCCTGGGAAGCAGATGGAGACCTTGTCTCTTAAAAAAAAAAAACCGTGGTTAAAGTACATATAAGATAAAATTAACCCTTTTAACTATTTTTGAGTTCACTGATGTTAAGTATATTCACATTGTAGTACAGCTGACGTTTACAAATTTTTCATTTTGCCAAACTGAAACTCTGTAGCTGTTAAATGATAACTCTCCACCCCGCACCCCCCACCCCAGCAGCCTCCAACAACTCCTTCTGCCTGTTTCTACGATGACTGCTCTAGGAACTTCATGAGTCATGTAGAATCACGCAGCCTTTGTCTTTTCATGGCTGGCTTGTTTCACTGAGCTTGGGGTCCTCCCAGTTTATCCACAGCATGCGGTTTGTAGATTTTCCTGCGGACCCGTTGACCCACAAATTCCACTGCTGGGAATAGATCTAATCACATCAGTAACTGAAATTGAAAAATTCATTATTCTGTCCATGAGTGACAAAAATATTTCAACACTTCATCCCAATATTTTTTTAAAGTGTTAAAAGGAATGAAAAAAATATAACAGGCAACTTTTTAAAATGCATGGAACACTGTATACTTTGTGGGGAAATCCTGAAGACATTCTCTCAAAATCAGGCTGCCTGTTGCCACCGTCACTGAATGTAATTCTGGTATCACGGAACAATCCACTGAGACGTGAAACTGACGGAAAGTGATGGGTAATACTTGTTAGGCAGGAAAACGATAAGAGACTTGCACAAAACTCATTAGATTGTTCCCTAAGGTGATGCCTAGTACACAGTTGAGACGTTAAAAACTGAAAACGTTCCTGTACAGAAACATAACCTATTGATTTTCCCAAAGGCTATCTCAGTTTTTGTCTATGGGGTTTGGTGGAGCCTGCAGAGCCTTTAGGAAAACCTGTTGGCTGTTTCGTTGGGTCGTCATCACTATCCTGGTTAGGTCTTTGGTTTCATCCTCTGACTCCTACAAGCCACAGAGAGGTCCAGATTGTCTGACCTCTGGGATGTGTGAGCAGGTTTGGGGATGAACAATCAGCACCCAGAGATGGCTGGGATGCATGGAGGCTGATCACTTGCTCTGTTTAAATAAATGGCTGTCAGGCTCCAGGCCCAGATTTTCAGGGGAGAGGAAATAGCTGTCTTTTTAAACATTTGTGACATTATCTGTTTTCTCTTCCCCCATCCTCTCACATCTTCTGAACAGGTTACTGCTGCCAAGAATCTGGTGTGTTTTTAAAGTATTTGGTCCATGATATGAATTTGAGGCATCCAGTTTTCTGATACTGACTTCTGTGCATACTTGAGGTGTTTTCTTCTGAATAATATGGATTTCTTAGTTTTATAGAAAGCATATCTTTATTATTTTCATTATAAAAATAATCATGTGAAAATGAACAACACAGACATTTATTAAAAGACAAAGAATCCTACATAATCTTGTATCCTAGAAATAGCCACGGTTTGGGACTTTGTTTATATTATTCTATATTCTTTCATCCATGTACTATCAAATTTTGATAGATAAAATTTTCCTAGTGTTTACTATTTGCCAAGTACCATTCTAAAGTGCTTTGTAAGTAAATATGTAATTCTTCAGATGCTCGAAACACATATGGCATGCTGATATGACTTTCAGACCCAGTGCAGTGCCTCATACCTGCACTCTGAGAGGCTGAGGTGGGAGCATCACTTGAGGTCAGGTGTTCGACACCAGCCTGACCAAAAGTGAGATCCCGTCTCTACGAAAAAGAGAAAAATTAGCTGGGCTTGGTGGCATGCACCTATAGTCCCAGCTATTGAGGAGGCTAAGGCAAGAGGATCGCTTGACCCCAGGTATTTGAGGTTGCTGTGAATTATGATGTACCACAGCACTCTTGCCTGGGTGACAGAGTGGGACTCTGTCTCAAAAAAAAAAAAGACTCTCAAATCTTTTTTTTTTTTTTTTTTTTGGAGACAGAGCCTCAAGCTGTCCCCCCTGGGTAGAGTGCCATAGCTTCACTGCTCACAGCAACCTCCAACTCCTGGGCTCAAGCGAGTCTCCTGTCTCAGCCTCCCAAGTAGCTGGGACCACAGGCGCCCACCACAACACCCGGCTATTTTTTGGTTGCAGCCATTATTGTTGTTTGGCGGGCCCGGGCTGGGGATTTGACCCTGCCACCTTAGGTGTACGTGGCTGGTGCCTTAGCCACTTGAGCCACAGGCGCCAAGCCAAGACTCTCAAATCTTAAAAATAAAATCACCAAATCATAGACAGCCTTTTTTTCTCTCTACTGTAAATCACTCTTCATAATACTTTCATGATAGCCCATTATATGGATTTCCCTTAATATGTTTAATCACTTTTCATTTAGGTTGCCTCTAATTTTTTGGTGTTATGAGTAGTAGTGAGATTAATATTCCTGTAGGAGTCTTCCTACATGTATATAACCATGTCAGTGAAATTGTTGCATCCAAGAATATGCACATGTTCCAGTTATTTTAATGTTGCCAAATTTTGTTCCCCAAAGGTGATACCTATTTATATTCTCACCAACAACATATGAGAGAACTGGTTTCTCTGCACACTTAATACTGCTTTTATCATTCTCTTCAGCAAAAAAAAAGCTTTCATTTTTTTGAAATGAGGCAAATTATTTTAAGAAGTCAAAAAAAAACAAGACGATTTGATAAACACTGGCCTTGTTTGCCGATACTCTGCTGTGACAACTGGTGGCTTTGACATAGTGCAGAAGGCAGTTGGGTTTGAGATCAAGCTCTCTACTCTCAAGACATTTCGCTTCTCCAACCTCAGTTTCTCTTTGAGGATCTGAACTGCCACGAGGCGTGAACGAATTCTTCAGTTTGTGCTGGCCTGGTCTGTGAGTGGCATCTGTGCTTCCTGGTGGGCTTCCTCCTCTTGTCATCCTCCTCTGTGTCACGCCCTTTCTCTTTGTTCACTCCTGCTTGTCGTAGGTGGAAGAGAAGAGCCAGACATGGCCCGAGACAGAGTTTTACAAGCTTCAGCACTATGTCATGTCTGAGTAATGTTGGGGCCATTGATTTAGAATCTCTATAAACATGTCACTTTGTGGCTGGTGAAGCTAATTATTTATCTGGATTAGTGATCGGGAGATGTAACCATGACAGAGTTGCCCACGTCCTGCCATTAACCAGGGCTCTGACGTGAAACTCCAGTTTAGACCGTATGGAATTAATTCAGTGGTCCGAGTCATGCAGCAGAGAACATGGCTTGGGTGCTCTGTTTCATGTTGCTTCATCCGTTCGTTTCATCACCATTTATGGAGCGCCTGCAATCTGTTCGGCACTGAGCTGGCTATACTGACAGGGAGGATGGAGACACAGTGTGTGCTTCCCAGGGGCTCACAGGCTCAGGGCAGGGCTGATGCTCACAGGTTCTATAATAGAGACCTCAGAGTTCTAAGGAAAAAGATGAGCTTAGGCATAAAGCCTCAGGGAGGACACCTGAGAAGTGATAGCCTTTGCTTTCATTTCCATTCCCAGATTTTTGCATAGAGAAAGGAAAAGAAGGCAGTGAAGGCAGGATCTTCATCCTGCTCTTCTGATCTGGGTGTCATTCTAAGAGCATATCCCCTGGGTTCACTATATTATTAAACTCATGTTCTTATGAAGGGCCTGTAAAGGGTAAACTTCTCTGAGATCATTTCCATGATGGAGTAGGTCCTCTCTTGGCCACCAGGAGACCTCTTTGATGCCTGGAGCTGTTATCCCAGACCAAGGAGAACTTAGGTGCCTGCTGATGTCAGTGGATGATAATAATCTCTGTTTGTGAATCAGCTGTGAGGTGACCCTCTGGCCAGAACCCATAACTGTCAAAGGGCTTAGAAAACCAGCTTAGAGGTGTAAACCAGGATGGCATCATTGCATTTAAACAGTATGGAGATTCCTTAAAGAACTAAAAGTAGACCTATTATTCGTTTTAGCAATCCTTCTATTGGGGATGTACCCAGAGGAAAAGAAGTCATCATATCAAAAGACACCTGGGTTCAGTGCCTGTGGCTCAAGTGGCTAAGGAGCCAGCCACATATACCTAAGGTGGCAGGTTCGAATCCAGCCTGGGCCCACCAAACAACAATGATGGCTACAACCAAAAAATAGCCAGGCGTTGTGGCGGGCGCCTGTGGTCCCAGCTACTTGGGAGGCGGAGGCAGGAGACTCGCTTGAGCCCAGGAGTTGGAGGTTGCTGTGAGCTGTGATGCCATGGCACTCTACCCAGGGGGACAACTTGAGGCTCTGTCTCAAAAAAAAAAAAAAAGAAACAAATCCGGGGAGGCACCTGTGGCTCAATGAGTGGGGTGCCGGCCCCATATGCTGAGGGTGGAGGGTTCAAACCCGGCCCAGCCAAACTGCAACCAGCTGAATCCAGCCCGGGCCTGCCAAACAACAGTTACAACTACAACCAAAAAGATAGCCAGGCATTGTGGCAGGTGCCTGTACTCCCAGCTACTGAGGAGGCTGAGGCAAGAGAATTGCCTAGGCCCAGGAGTTGGAGGTTGCTGTGAGCTGTGACATCACAGCACTCTACTGAGGGCAATAAAGTGAGACTCTGTCTCAAAAACAAAAATTAAAAATAACAAATCCAACTCTAGAATACTCATTGGCTGAGATTCTGCAACCTACCATATTAAAATAACCTAGAACTTTACCACTGTTTACCATTATTAAAAATTAGAGGAACCCCTTTCTTTAAGAAAGCATGGTCTAGCTGCCTTTGGACTCCAGAAGGTCAAAACTAACTTGGTTCTGAGACCAATGCCTGTATCTGACTTAACTGAATCCTCCCACGATTATACACAATATTTGATAGGGCTTCTCTCTTCCTTAGAAACCATGAGATTTAAAGTTGGAAGGCTCCGGAAGGATCTCTCCAAAAAAGCCATCCCAATTCAATGGGAGGTTTCCCCAGTGCTAAAGCCTTCCCAAAGAAAGGCTTGGGCTGCCAGTGCTGAGAGGGTCCCTTTCAAATGCTACTGATCACCTATAGGGCTATCAGAGGAAAAGAAAGACCCAGCTGGATCCCTGTTTCCCTTGAGAAGCAGGCCTCCAGGGAGGACTGGGCTTTAGGTCCCAAACTGATAGTGGCACAGATGTCAATAGAAATAGGAGGCACTCTAGCTTGGCTTCCCTATTCATAATTGTGGCTATTTAAATTCCAGGAACAGGTGGGCAGGCACGTGCCTGTAATCCTAGCAAGTCTGGGAAGCCAAGGCAGGTGGATTGCTTTAGCTCAGGAGTTGGAGACCAGCCTGAAAAAGAGCAAGACCGTGTCTCTACTAAAAACAGAAAAACTAGCCAGGGCATTGTGGCAAGCGCCTGTATCCCAGCTACTCAGGAGGCTGAGGCAAAAGGATCACCTGAGCCCAAGAGTTTAAGGTTGCTGTGAGCTATGACACTATGGCACTCTACCCCACGGTGATCAAGTGAGACTCTGTCTCAAATAAATAAAATAAATAAATAAATTCCTATAAGAGGCTAGACACAGTGGCTCACAGTGAGATGGAGACCCATGACAATACCTGTAATCTCAGCACTCTGGGAGGCTGAGGCAACAGAATCACTTAAGCCCAAGAGTTAGAGGTTGCTGTGAGCTGTGATGCCACGCACCTACGCAGGGCGACACAGTGAGACTCTAAAATAAAAAAAGAATATTAAGTATTGATTCAGACTGCTGCATGAAAAGTTGGCTGGTGGGATGGATTTATACTAAAGACTAAAAGTAGGCTTGGTGCCTGTGGCTCAAGCGGCTAAGGCGCCAGCCACATACACCTAAGGTGGCGGGTTCGAATCCCCAGCCCAGGCCCACCAAACAACAATAATGGCTGTAACCAAAAAATAGCTGGGCGTTGTGGCGGGCGCCTGTGGTCCCAGCTACTTGGGAGGCTGAGGCGGGAGACTCGCTTGAGCCCAGGAGTTGGAGGTTGCTGTGAGCAGTGAAGCCATGGCACTCTACCCAGGGGGATAGCTTGAGGCTCTGTCTCAAAAAAAAAAAAAAAGACTAAAAGCAAATAGGGCCATGTATGTCAAACACTGGATGTTAAGTCTGTGCACTAAAATAAAATCTTAAGCCTTGCATCTGATTGATTCAACTTCCTCTTGGCCAAGGTGCTCCCTAAAAGGGAGTTCTAACCATTAAGAAGAAGGTTAGACATGCCTCATTGTGTACCCCTGCCTCCTTAGAGATGTCCTTTGTGGCTCATTAATGGCCATAAGTCCATGCAAGACACACCTGAAGGTCCTCAATATACCTAATAAGCCCCTAGAGTCTGAACTATGTCCTGTAGTATGTCTCAGATTAACAGACCCTTATTTTAACTTAGCATTCCTTTTCACTGACTCCTGATCTATTAGACAGAGCCTAACTCTTTTTTTTTTTTTTTAGACAGAGCCTCAAGCTATCCCCCTGGGTAGAGTGCCATGGCATCACAGCTCACAGCAACCTCCAACTCCTGGGCTCAAGCGAGTTTCCTGCCTCTGCCTCCCAAGTAGCTGAGACCACAGGCGCCTGCCACAACACCTGG
>CAUYQV010130202.1:0-15050 GCA_963574575.1 Galagoides demidoff
GTTACATGAAAGGGGATTTGTTATGGGAATTAGTTCATACATTTATGGAGTTAAGAACTCCCACAATATCGTCCGAGTTACCAAGTTACTTTCAAGTTACCAAAAACAATAGAAAAATTCAGCAATGTAGCTAACTTCAAAGTAACTGTACAAAATCAATTATATTCCTATATAAATAGAATTACAAAATAATATTAGAAAAAGAAAGATAGCATTGTATTAGCAACCAAAATAGAAAATAATGAAATTTGTATTTTTTTTTACAAACCATTGGGATTTTTAAGTTATCATAATTGTACTAGCTGGGATCTTCAACTTTACTAGGAGTGATGGTAATGAGTACACTTATCTCATAATTGATTTGTAGATAATGTTTTTGTTTCCTCATAAAATTGATATATTTGTCCCAATGTTATCGTCAATGATTATGTCAATGTTTTAACTATAGTTGATGTTCTGTAAATATTCATGGAATAAAGGAGCCTGAAGTTAAAAAAAAAAAAAAAAGAACTCCCACAATATACCAGCCACAACTCGATAACCAGGGAAGCCAGTGGCATAATTTAATCTAAGTCTGGAGGCCCAAGAACCCAGGGAGCTAATGGTCTATGCACCTGTGTGTGAAGGTATGTGAACCGGGAGTTCTGACTTCCAGAGGCAACATTCGTTTCAGCTTGGAGAAGAGAGAGAAATCAACTTCTTTTGCTTTTGGTTCTTTCTAGGTCCTAAAGGAATTGAATAGTGTCCACTGATTTGGGGCAAGGGCAGAGCCTCCCCACATAGTTTACTGATTCAAATGCTAATGTCTTACGGAAACAATATCACAGACATATCAAGAAATGCTGCTTTTCCAGCTATCTGTGTACCCCTTAAGCCAGTCAACTGGACACTAAAATTAATTACCACATCCTCCACGTATAACAAATGTTTCACGGTAGTGACACTCACATAGAATTATTGAGTAGACACTGTTTTCAGTAGTCTTTTCAGTGATGTTTATGAATTATCTCATTTCTTCTTGCTGGGAAGTGCCCGGGACATAGGCAGCTATTCCCATTTGGCAAGTGAGAACCCTGAACCCTGAGGGATTAAGGAAGTGAACATACAAGGTTCCTCAGCAAGCAGAAGTGGAATTTAAATCTAGGTGATTTTTCTGCAGCGTCCATAGACACTGCGCTACATAAGGCTAGTGTGTACACCTTCCCAGGAATACCAGAGTATTTTATAGTCACTACAATTTGTTTTTATAAATAGGAAATGATATTCTAGGTGATTCTCTGTGGCATTCTTTCTAGAGATGGGAGGAGTTCAGGCAAGAGAATTACATCTCAGGATTGAGTGTTATCTTTAAAATAAGAAACATTCTCTCAATATAATTTATATGAAACTTAAAACTAAAGCATGTAAAACACATGTATCATCTGTTAAGCCACCATATAACTATAAGCTATCATTAATAGATATAAAAATATATTAATACATAGTGATAAATAATAATTTGGGGGGTATGAAATTGTCTATTCCTACTAATTATGTTAATAATACATGTCTGTGCTCTTTTTAAATACATTTACTTTAGAATAATGGGAAATAAATGTGAAAGCAGAAACCTTGAACAGCTTTGGAATTTATTATTAAGTAAATTCAAAATATTTATAAAACAATGACCATTAGGTGCCTGGTCAAGAACCAAAAGATATTGTATTCTCCTTTCTAAGCAAATGAAACAATGATCAAATGAAACAATTGATCATATTTTTAGGGTGATGAGTGAAAGAATCAAAACTCTCAGAGACACATTTTCTTTTTAAAATAAAAGTTTTCGACAAAGGTCAAACGGTTCTCTAATCTCTATGAAGAAGCTGAATAGGGCTCATATCCCAGCTCCTTAATTTTTCAGCTGTTTTTTGGTGAAGCTGTGTAGTTTTTGTTGTTGTTGTTTGTTCTTTTCTTTTTTTAAAGCTCCCCTTAAATAGTCTCTGGAGACGTGAATTGTTCACTACTTGCTTGGATAAAAGGAGACCCCTCTTTTTTCCCTCTTTTTTTTTTTTTTTACCCAAAATGATGATCAGTGTTGTCCTCATAGATTAAAAAATGAGTTTCTATTAGTTTTTAAGTTAAATACCACTAGGCAAACATGAAAGTTTTCTAATAGTAAAGTTTTTGAATTATATATCATATATTTATCTCCTCTAATTTATAAAAACATAAATTATTTCAGGTGGAAAATAGTCTATTTCATGTTACTATGCTCTTTAAGTGACAGTTTAAATCTATCTTTTTTGTTTTTTTTCTCTCCAAATTAAGGAAAGATATTATTTGGAAAATAGCCACGTTTCTGGCTACTGAGGCATGTATATTCAAGGTTCCTTTGGCAGAAATGCCTGTTATGTGCATGAAATTTCATACTATATTAGTACACTGATGTGTCACTATATTCCCTGACCTCAAAAATCTCTCCTCAAATAAAACATTATTTGTATTTAAACACAGTCTAATATCAAAACGTGAATCAAATTACTAGCAATCACTTGACATCTTGGTTACAGTAGGAAATGATATTATAAATGTGAGCTAACATTTAACATTCTTACGTTTTTTTATTCCCTATGTTAAAAACAGTAAGAAGGAATATACCTTAGGGAAGACAGTCCAGGAAGTTTAAAAAAAAGAAGGCTACAGCAAGACAAACATAAAACTAAAAGAATATGGAGAATATATTGGCAACATAGAAGGAAACAAAAGGATAACAAAAATAACACCAAAGTTTAAATTGACCATCATATCTCAGTGTCTTAATAACCTTTTCTAACCTGTGCAAAATATCAGATCTACAAGTAACAGCAAAGCAGTAGTTTTCAGCCGAGGATGTACATTCGAATCACTGGGGTGGGTTTGGAGAATGGGTTCAAAAAATGAATAAAGCTTGGTTTCCATCACCCGAAATTTTAATTCTAATTTAGTTCAGTAGTGTGTCACTTTAAATATCCTGCGAATTAAAATGTATATGCATATGTATAGGGTGCCAAAAATATATACTCTTTCCAGAAAGAGAAAAAACTGTACTAAAATTGGAATACTCAAGTCACATTTTACTATTGCAATTACAAGAGATAAAAGATACAGGGTAGTGCCTGTGGCTCAAAGGAGTAGGGCGCCAGCCCCATATGCCAGAAGTGGCGGGTTCAAATGTAGCCCCAGCCAAAAACTACAAAAAAATAAAGAAAAAGAAAAAAAGATACAATATATAAGATAACAAAAGTTATCAGTATATATTGAGATCACAATTATAATACAGTTCCTCTCTTAAAATGTAATACATTTTGGCACCTTCTGTATATACGTTTACAAAATTCTCATAACAACCTAATTGCTTGGAAGTGTAAATCATATTATGGGAATATTTTAAGAGTTAGGAGTCAATAAAAAAGATGCTAAAGGATAAAACCTATGGTCTTTTTATCCCACTGCTGTGTTTCTTTCTCTAAGTCTTAGGAGTAAATTTATAAATTAACTCTGAAATTTCATATCCCAGAAACACTCTACCTTGTGCCCTAGCTGTTTGCATCCTTGCCTGGTCTCCTGGCATTCTATAGGGTCACGAGAGGATTTTCATTGCTCTGGTATCATTTTGTTTCATTTGTTCATGCTTTCATACTTTTGGCACCTAGTACACTTACATCATGGGTACTAAATTGTAAATAAATATGTGTTGAATTAAGTACCTGAGGACTTTGTTATTAATATGAATTCTGAACTTTACCATATGTGTTATGTCTCAGCTACATTACAGTTAGTTGAGGATACTTCAGGCTTCCATTTATTGTAAGTTCCTTGAAAGTAAATGATAGTATTTCTGAATAGTTTATAGATTTCTCCATTAGAACTAGGATATATCCAAAACAAAGAGATATAATTTATATGTCAAATTTCTTTACAATAGGAAAATTGAATCCAAGCCATTTATTAGAACTTCACCATCTCTCAATACAATCAGTTTTGAAGACACTGATAGGATGGCAGACATCAAGCTAGGTGTAAATGTAATACAGTTTTAAAAATCACATTTTAAAGAACATAATCATCTATGATTATAGGTAGTACTTTACAGATAATATTTATTTAAATACAAATAACTTCATCTGAGCATACATATTAAGTTAAATTGTGAAATATCTAGTTTCAAAGAGAGCATGTGGGTAACTCTCTGGTCAGAGCTCTCTTGTTTTCAAAATTTGATTTAGGCGAGGCAAGTTTATATCTGGAGTTTATAAAAGTAAATACTCATATACTCTGAGATAAAAGAAGGACTTCTCAGTAAACTGACATAACAGTATGCTCAGGCACAAACTTGAGAATGAATTATCGAATAATTGTTCTTTACAGTTTGGATTCTTTATTTATTCATGTTGAATGTATTCCATTTCACGGTCTAACTAGAAAAACTTTTCATTTCTTGCTTTCATCTGCTGATTTCAACTTCAATAAGATTTCTGCTAAAACACACTACGAGTTGGTGAAGGCTCTCGTTTCTGATCGTGCTGAATGGATGGAGTCATCAAAACAAACGCTGTTTTCTCTCGTAATGGTTCTTATAAAACGAATGTCCTCAGTGTATCTGAATGTCACTTTTCACATTTTGGATGAATTATTTCACCTTGTGTTAAAAATACATACTTTAAAAGCAAAGATGATCTGCTCTTGCTGCACTGTTTATCCTTCTTCATTGTCCCCACCCATTAGAGGATCAAATAGATAGGTTGGCATTGATGTTGTATATTCAAAGGGGTCATTTTGGCATACAAAATACCCTTCTAATTAAAATGAATTGAATTATAGTTTTAACTAAGGATTTTGTCTTAGAAATAATGTCACATCTTTTGACATACCTTATATCCAAAATATCCATTCACTTCTAACATAAAGCACTTGAAGACGCCTCACTTTTCAGGGTGTGATGTAACTTGATTTCAGTTATCAGTTTAGTTAACTCACACACGGCATTTAAAAAGTGAATCAAATTTTATTCTTTATCTTGCTAAAGACTTCTCTCTTTTTCCTACTTTGCTAACATTTCTTTGGTATTGAATTCTAACACATATATTTTCAATGTCTTTGGAGATGATAGGATTTTTTTTCCCTTTTTTTATCTGCTAATTATGTGAATATTTTTCTTTTTGTTATTATTAAATGATAGCTGTGTACATTAATGCAATCATAGAGTACAGTGTGGTGTTTTCATATACAATTTGAAATATTTTTATCAAACTGCTTAACATAGCCTTTATGTCATTTTCTTAGTTATTGTGTTAAGACAATACTGTTTATATTCTACTTTTAGGAAGATTCACTAGTATCCTTGTAAGATAAACCATAGAGGCATAGAGGTGATCCCTCCAGTCACCCTCCCTCCACTCATCCACCCCCCTTCCCTGCCCTCCCTCTGTGAATTTTTTTCTTAAAGTCAATTATGTGGTGTTGTGTTTTTTTCTGTTTATGTATCATTGCATTTGGTTTATTAATATATTAAGTTTTCATCCATTTTCATAAAGAAAATTAGGCTGAATATACTTTGTGTCATACCTTTGTGGTTCCTAAAGAGAATATATTGTTCTTGGGCAGTGCCTGTGGCTCAGAGGAGTAAGGCACCGGCCCCATATGCTGGAGGTGATGGGTTCAAACCCAGCCCCAGCCAAAAACTGCAAAGAAAAAGAACATACTGTTCTCATAATGAGTAGGATTTGTTTCTTTTTCATATTTTAGAGTTATTTATAAATTATATTACTCCAGAGATTTGTCAATTATATCTAAATATACGATTTTTCACTTACTAAATATTATACTACATTTCTTCTTAAAATGTATCTAGGACCCTTAGTGAAAACAGTAATTTTATTCCTAGTGCTATTATTATATGCTTTTTCTCTTTTGTAAATCTTAATCATTCTAGAAGAACATATAGTTTATTGGAGTTTTCCAAGTACAGTTTTTAATTTTGTTGCCTCATTGTATTTTAATATTCTAATTTATTAATCTCCAATTTTATCTTTCACTTCTTTTCTATCACTTGAATGGAATAATATGCAGTAACTCTGTCTTTTTGAAACGAACACAAGTCATTGATTTCAGCATCTCTTTTCTAATAAGATGCATTTAATGTTAAAAACCTCTAAGTAAGGCTTCTTAGCTGCATTCCACAAGTTCTGGTATGTTGTATTTTTAGTATTAAGTTTAAAACGCTATCTGATTTTAATTATACTTTCTTCTTTGAGCCAGTAATAATTTTAAAATGTACTGTTTAATTTTAAGAAATCTCAGCATTTCCTTGTCCTTATTGTTATTCATTTCTTCAGTTATTCAATAACTTCATTATTCAGTCATTATTGTGATTCATTTCTGGCTTTATTCTACTGAGATTAAAGAACATGGCTGGAATAAGTTTCTAATCCTTGGAAATCTTTTGATCCTTGTATTTTAGCCCAGAATATGAACAAATTTGACAAACATGTAACTTCAAAATGTGTATTTTGATGTGCCTAGGCAAAGTGAAATGTAAATATACACACATTTATGTGTCTAAGTGTATACACACATATAGATGTACACACATTTACAAAAATAGAGTTAAAATAGTAATAATTTGGCTCTGCGCCTGTGGCTCAAGAGGCTAAGGCACCAGCCACATACACCTAAGGTGGCGGGTTCGAATCCAGCCTAGGCCCACCAAAACAAAAATGATGGCTGCAACCAAAAAATTCCGGGGGGTTGTGGCAGGTGCCTGTGGTCCCAGATACTTGGGAGGCTGAGGCAGGAGACTCTCTTGAGCCCAGGAGTTGGAGGTTGCTGTGAGCTGTGATGCCAGAATACTCTACCCAGGGGGATAGCTTGAGGCTTTATCTCAAAAAAAAAAAAAAAAAAAGTAATAATTTTAGTCAAATTCTCTACGTATAAACTTACTGATTTTTTTCTGCTTCTCTGTTATTGAAAGAAGTATATGAATCTTCTGCTATGATTTGGGGTACATGTGCTAACTGTTCTACTTCTACAGATTTTTATAATATATTTTAAAGCTGTGTTATTGGGGCATACAAATTTAAATCGTAATATTATCTTACTGGAAAACCTCTAGAAGAACTTTCTTTATAGCAATCTATCTTAACTAAAGTCTCCTGTGTGTACTGTGTGTAAAGCCTCTGCTTTCTTCATGCTAGTGCTGTGTGGTGTCCTCTGCCACTCTTCACTCACTGGTCATCGTAGCCTGCATAATTCATATGTGTCTCTTCTATGGATCAGGATGTGCATTGAACAATTTTAATCTGTGAACGTTTAATACTTTATAGGTATCATTAGTACACTTATATTTCATGTTAAAACCTGAAAAATTTCAGGCTCTATTGCTTTACCATTGTTTTTCATCTTACACAGATCTATGTGTTATATTTCTCCCTCTCCCTGATTTTAATTTAAAATAATCATATAATTTTATTTTTATTTCTTTTTTGCAGTTTTTGGCCTGGGACTGGGTTTGAACCTACTACCTCCAGCATATGGGGCTGGCGCCCTACTCCTTTGAGCCACAGGTGCCACCCTAATCATATAATTTTATTAATCTTTGTGTTTATTTTCCTTTCCTATTCATCAGCTATCTTTTGTTTTTTTTAGCCAAGATGTGTAAGCAACCTAAATGTTCATCAGTGGATAGATGGACAAAGAAAAAGGTAGCAAATTCACAGAATGGAATTTTTTTGTTTGTGTGTGTGTGTGTGTGTGTGTGTGTGTGTGTGTGTTTTGGCCTTAAAAAAGAAAATCTTACCATATGTGATAACACGAATGAACCTTGAGTATATTATTCCAAGTGAAATACATCAGTCCCAGAAGGACATATACTGCTGGATTCCACTTATACATGGGTCACTATGAAAGTTTTGAGACGGTTTGTGTTGTGCTTCATTATTTCACTTCCAAGAAACACAGCCAACAGCGTCCTTTCTGATAGAACCCATGCAAGTTTCAGCTTGCTAGGATTATCAGTGTTGGTGGGAGGTCTTTGTTTGTTTCTAACCATGCATATTGTATGTTTTTAAAATTCTGTATATACCATAACTTTCATAATGAACCATGGATGTGCTGCCAAATAGACACACAAGAGTAATAATTATAACATAGAATGGAAATTGCCAGGGGCTGAGAGGAGGAAATGAGTATTTGCTAATCAACAGACATAAAGTATTAATTATGCAAGCAAAAATTTTTGACATCTGCTCTATAAAATAATCACCATAGTTAACAATACGACATTGAATAACTAAAGATTTGTTAAAAGATGTGTTTTGTGTTGTGCTTTTATTATAATAAAATGATGATAAAACAGACACTGTCTTTTTATTCTTTTATACTTTAAAATAAGTATCAGAATTTAACATTACATATAATACTTAAAATATAACATATCTTACATTTACTATGCATTAATATTTACACTTTTTATTTTAATTTCCTCTCCTATATTTGTGTTTCTACATGGAATAGATTTCTGTCTACCTAAAGAATACCTTCTATTAATTAAACAACTAATATATTATTATTGTCATCATGATCATTACGTTTTGGTTGGTGTATATCTACTCCTGATGAATGTTCTTATAATTTGTCTGAAATTTTTTATTTCTACTGTAACTTTTACAAAATTTATTTATTTAGCATAAATGTATACATTTTACAGAGCATACTTTTTTTTTTTGAGACAGAGTCTCAAGCTGTTGTCCTGGGTATAGCGCCATGTTGTCACAGCTCACAGCAACCTCAAACTCTTGGGCTTAAGTGATTCTCTTGCCTCAGCCTTCTAAGAGCTGGGACTACAGGTGCCCGCCACAACACCCAACTATTTTTCTGTTGTAGTTGTCATTGTTGCTTCAGCTGGCCTGGGTGTGACTTGAACCCACCAGCCTGGGTGTATATGGCTGGCACCCTACCTACTGAGCTATGGTGCTACCCCAGAGTATACAAATTTTAATAAATTGCATACCTTACTTTTACAGGTGTGAGCCATTGCACCTGGCCAAGAATGAAAATTTAAATGTCATTTTGCATGAATAGAAACAAGCGAAGATGTTAAAAAAAAATATATATATATATATACATTTCATGTGTTCAGGAACATAAATAATATCATAAAAATGATGAAGAGATACATGAAAGATTTAAAAAATAATGAAATTTGTAAATATAAATATATGATATTTGTAATGAAAATCTCTCTTATGATTAATAGCCTATTGGACACTGATCAAGAAAATAGCAGTGAGTTTGAATATATGGCAGTAAGAGTTCTGTAGAGAAAGAAAGACAGGGAGAAAAACAACAAAATAAAAATATTTTCGTGAAACACACAAGAGTATCAAGCCCTAATATGTGCTTTGTGAAGTTCTAGAAGAGACTGTGAAATGTGTGGGAAGAAAAATGTTACAGACATTAAAGCCATATTTTTTCAAAAACTATGCATCTTAGAGGCAAGCAAATTACAGACGCAAAGTAGAATACACATAAGGAAAAATCAAGAATCATCATTACTTAATTTGCTGAACTCTACTAATAGAGAGAAATGTTCAAAGCAGCCAGGGGAAAAAATATATTAAATACAGGAAGTAAAAGATAGAATGATGTTAAAAGCAGAGACCTGGTCAAGATAGATTTGTCTGAGGCACTTCCTTGGCCTCTTGGCACCAGCTCAATTTGGACAGTGGTTTTTCTATACCAAACTCATTTTTTTCTGAAACAGTTACGTTTTTGAGTAGTCAAACGTTATATAGGGATTTTCTTTTGAACAGGGATTACAGCCCCTAACCCTTATGTTGTTCAAGAGTCAATTGTAATTTTTTGACATACAGGTGAATGAATAGAAAACCATTGTAAAATAATTACACCATGAAGACTTTGATATAACATTTAGCATGCTTATGTCACTAAAAAGCATCAGTATTAAAAATACAATAGCACTCTATACTTCATGGTGACCTTTGAGCTTATGTTTTCAATATTGCATACAAAATAAGTAAGAAAAACGTAAATGTCCAGTAGGAATATGGGCAAATATAAAAAGGCCATCTACTGACAAAATACAAGTGTTATCATACATGTTAATTTTACATACTTTGTCATAATAAAAAATTGTATGCTTAAACTATGGTACCAAGTTACTATGCTACAGATCATATAAAAGAAAAAAACATTACAAAAAACTAGTTCAGAAAGACTATTTGTAAATAGTAACTTTTTTGCATTACAGATGGGAATAAATGTTTAATCAATGAAGATGATGAATTTTATATTAATTACCAAAATTTTAATGCTTATCTTTATGAAAAATCCATTTTGGGGAATTTACTTTATCGATCTGTATGTACAGGCTAAAATTTAAAAAATGCAAAGAGTTAATAACAAAGAAATCTGTAAAATAAATTATGGTTCATTCATAAGGAAAGGACTTTCTAAATATATGCTGACTTGATAACACTGTATGTAATGCATTTTCATACAGAATGAATATATATCTCATATGTTGAACAAATTATACTTTATAATTCAGGACATTTGCTAAATATAAAAATGCATGAAAGTGTTTTTAAATGGAATAAACTTTGATATAATCATATATTAATTTAGAATAATTTTGTACTATTTTGCATAAAAGTGAAAAATACACATGATTCAGAATATGTTTCCACCTAAGAAACAAAGAGGAACATGCATACATAGTTGTATTTGGGTAAATTATCTCTGTATATGTGTGAATGCCTTTTATTATTTTGAAATGCTTCATTTCAGTGTAACAAAAATTTCAGATACCTCTAGATGTAATTTGTGGTGGTACGGGCAGTAATTGTTTACCAATGATTTTCTTCCAAGTCAGTTCAATTCTCAGTTTTAAGTATTCTGTTTAAATTTCACTTCAGCAAGCAGCTGCCTATTGCTACTTATGTTATTTGATGACTGCCAGCATTATGCCTGGGGCAGGGTCCAGGGCAAAAGAATGGTGGAATTACCCATTCTGACTAGGCTCTGTCGCAGGCAGGCGCGCGGCCCTTAAGATGCATAAACTTGGCCTTGTATTGCTTCTGCCCCTTCTCTAGTGTATTTCTGAGCTCAGGATATTTCCCGGACTCTTTGTTATGATGAGAATTGTTTTGTTTTCTTCTTTTCTTCCTCTAGATTCTGTGAGTTTTCGCTTCTACTTTATGGGCATCAGAGTGTGTCCTTCATCTCTGTGTATTAAGAAAATTTTCCCCCGTAGGAGAACTATGAGAGTTTAGTGGCAGAGCTGTGCCTCCACTTCAGCGCCTGCTGTTTCCTCCCCCAGGTTTGCTCCAGGAGTGAGAACTCCTCAGTACTCTCACAAACTTTTCTGTGGTACCCAGAGGTGAACATGAGAAAATGCCTGCAAGGTAGGAATATTGTAAACTTGAAATATATCTGTAGTCTTTTGGGTTTTGGACTCCGCACATGTGCTAAACTCTTTCTGGTCTCTCCCTGAATCTCTCTCATTAAACCTGTGCTCAAATCTCAGGTTACCTAGGATCTAAATCCCCTTAGACATGCCCAGTTGGTTGCTGCCAAATCTCAGCCCTCCAGAGGGTTGAAGAACACCCATGCTGTTTGGAGATAACGTGTGCATTGGTTAAATAACCATTACACATCCAGCAAAATGTCTCCAATAGGGGGCAATACCAAGTGTTGAAGGTATGGGGCAGCGCCTGTGCTTCAAAGGAGTGGGGTGCCGGCCCCATATACCAGAGGTGGTGGGTTCAAACCTGGCCCTGGCCACAAAAGAAAGAAAAAAGAGTTGAAGGTATGAAACAACTAAAATGTTCAGTTTGATGGAGTTAATACGTGTACGGCCACTTTTAACAAAATAGGAAAAAAAAAATCCCCTTCTTAATTGGCCAATAATTTCACTTTTAGATTTTTTTTCCGACTCTGTGGTAAATTAGACTATATATCTATGCAAGGCGTTTTATGGGATTATACCCTGCTAAGGAAACTAACAGTTGGACTTGACATCCTTTCTACAAACTCTTGAACCTCACCTTGATATCGTCTAAAGAAATATTTCTTAGCTGAAAAATATCTAACTATTAATTCTAAAATAATCTTTAATTAAAGGAAATGCTATTATCTCTAAAGAATTCTCTTGGATGTATGCCAAACATATTTTATATTAAAAATAAGTGTTAATACACTTAGATTAAAGTTATATAAATGTTATATATTTACAGATTAAATTATGGCTGGGAAATAACTCTTGCCTTGATAACAAATAACTTTATTAATCATTGTTAGTTTTAACTTAAAAGTCTGAAATTCTTATATCCAGGAAGGTGAAGAAGGCATTGACCAGTTGGCCATATTGCAATTTTGATAATAAAATTAATTTCATGTTGAAAGCCACAGATATTAAAACAGTATTAATTATTATTATGATTATTTATATTGTTCTAAAGAATAATAAGTTTCTGGCTTCTGAAACTCTGTCAGAATATGGCTTCCCAATGTACTCCCAGGACCATTAACTTCCAAATACTTGAGAGATAAAATCAGCTTACAATGTAATAAAAGGACACACAGTATCATGAATAAACTAAGAAAATTTTGCTTCTTTTTGAATCATGAGTTAATGGAAATTGTCTGTATAATATGCTAGATTCATGCTTGGAAAAACAATCTACATTTTTTACTTTTATTGAAATTGTCTTAGCTAAATAGAAACTGAATCAAAATGTTCACTATAATAAAATAAGTAATTTACTTTAATTGAAATTATCGGTACAAGGAACTATTCCATTATAGAAAAACACAAAGACAAGAAAAATATAAATTATTTCATTGTAACACAGATCTAAAATAAGCCATTTGAAAACCTATTCACATTCCCATTGTTTATTATCTAAAATTAAATTTACTGAGTAGAATGCAGATAAATTGGGTCGTATTGTTTTATATATGAAAGGAAGTGAATGCATATGTTTGTGTTCACAACTGCCCAAAATAATGGATTTAATTCAATTCTCTTTTCTTCTATTTATTTATGACTGTGCACATTTGGTTGACATAAAATGTTTTTAAACTACTTGAATGAATCTTTAAAGAATAAATAGCTGTCAAAATAAAATTGTGTTTACATTAATATAAAATGTCATAAATTTATTGGGGATGTGTTAAATTTATTTTTGCCTTGGTTTTATCTTTTTATACCTCAGGCCCTCAGGCCTGGTATTTGGCATTCCAGCCTAGATAATGTATTTAAGCTTTTGTTATACATGAGGCAAAAATGGGTTAATTATTATTTACTCGTTTATTAGTGTTGAGCTCCTCATATGTTTTGGCGCTTTATCAGGGAATGAGGAGGAACAAATGAATAGTGGGAGAGTGGGACAGCAAAGGATAGCAACAAATAATATGATT
Source organism: Galagoides demidoff (assembly GCA_963574575.1). Taxonomy (NCBI): domain Eukaryota; kingdom Metazoa; phylum Chordata; class Mammalia; order Primates; family Galagidae; genus Galagoides; species Galagoides demidoff. The sequence goes on from CAUYQV010130202.1 coordinate 13,459, forward strand.
TATTTACAGTGATAGAGAATTATACACGGTATAATAAAAGAACATTCTTCGGATGAAAACAGGAGGAAAGACTGACTTTTATGAGTAACACAAAGCTAATTCTTCAAATATTAGGTGAAGCTCAAAAGGTAAACAGTGAGTAAGGGAAAGAGTGAGGGTAGTCTGTGGAAAGGACCCCAGTGAGTAAATACATATCAAGGAGAACCAGCGTGGTATGTGAAAATATGTGATGGCTGTTTGGCTTGAACAAAAATCGTAAGGCAGGGTAAGGATGCAGATTTAATGGTGAAGGAAAGGCGGAGAGGCTAGTCCATGGCTGGCAACAATTTGGTAGTAAGGAATGTGGCTTTTATTCTGTACCTATCAATTGTGTACCTTACCTAATGTGTAAGGTTATATTTGTGTATTCATATTAGAAAGATCCTAAAAGTATCTGGAGACCACGTTAAATGAAGAGAAGTCTAGATCATGGGTTATCTCGGTTCTGATGGGTGAGAATTTGAATGAATGCTCTGATATTAGGGGTAAATATGGTAAAGACTGGTGACTGTTTAGATATAAGCACAAACTGTATGCAAAGAATAAAAATGGTTACCAATGGATGGTTTCTTCTACCTCCCATATATAATAGAAACTGCTCTGACCCATGTACGAGTGGTCTTTATTTCACCCCCTGCAGTGCAAACTTCTGTTTCTTGTGTTCTTCCACCCGTTATCACCTGTTTGCATAATTGACCTGCTCTTCATTTTTAAGGCAATCCTCCACTGTTTCCTCCCATCCACCGTGCTCTCCTGCTGCCTAAACACTCCCCAGGACCTCCCTCTCCAGTGCTGCTTGCTTGTGCTCTAACTGGCTGCTAAATATTTCAGCTTCACCATGTTCCCTTTGTACACACTCCCTTCCTAGGTGATCTTTCCCTTTTACATATCTTAAATACACAGAAAGGCTATCCAGAAAGTATCCATCCTTATATTATGAAAAATAGTATTAACAATGGCTGGATAATTCCAGATAGCCCTCATATATACTCAGCCAATTGTCAAACAAAGGCATGTACTCTGCATTTCAGCTTTCCTATTAAGTTCATAATTGGTGTATCTGATTAATCTCTCCCCCCCCAAAAAAAATAGAATCTAATTATTTTTACTCTATGTTTGGGGTCCTGATATATATCAAATATAGAAATTTAAGATCTTGAATATATAAAATTATTTTCCCAATATGTTATTTCAGAAATTAAACTCAGAAATTAAGTGTTATTCCAACTGTAAAAAAGAGCACAACTCTTTTGTTTTAGATCTGATCCGATTTTAATTATCTAATAGAGCTCCGAATGTTGAGGGTTACATATTTTCTTCTTTTCATTTTCTTGCATTTCTATTGCTGATTGTTGTTTCTATGAGTGAACCCTTAATTCCCAAATTAGTTTAGACCTAAATAAAGGTAATGAACTTTTTTTTTTTTTTTTGAGACGGAGCCTCAAGCTATCCCCCTGGGTAGAGTGCCATGGCATCACAGCTCACAGCAACCTCCAACTCCTGGGCTCAAGCGAGTCTCCTGCCTCCACCTCCCAAGTAGCTGGGACCACAGG
>CAUYQV010130203.1:0-14042 GCA_963574575.1 Galagoides demidoff
TGAATGTGTTGGCACAATAACTAGGTAAATGACATGAAAGCTATGTTAACCAGTTTGATGAAATGTTTCAAATTATATGTGAAAACACCACACTGTACCCCAGAAATGCATTAATGTACATAGTTACCATTCAATAAAAAAGAAAAAAGAATCTGTCTATTTTGTGTCTGCAAAGGTAGCAGTTTTGACTAGGGTTGCTGGTGACTCTGAAACTATTTTGGGTCTACCCCTGGATTTGGGTAGAGTTCTGCTCATGGAACTCAGGAGAAAAAGTGTGGGTCTGAACTAGTGGATACCAAGACCCCTTCCACAACCGAATGAGCCTGGTGGAGGCTTTAGAATTAATCCCTTTCTGCTTTGGGTTTTAGAATTTGTGGCCAATGGAGCCAACTGTAATCTAGTCTGTAGGGATTCTCACCAATCCACAGCTGCTTAATAAATGATCGTCCGAGGGCCAAGTCATTACAGCGCCACCTGGTGGTCCAGCCTCCTGACAGTATACAGACCACCCTGAGCCTTGCCCCTGGGCTACTGCCCAGAATGAGGAAGAGGAGATTCCTGTGTGTGTTTTAATGAAATGACTGCTCTACATCCGATGTCATTTAAGGTTAGTGAGAAAAATTAACAAGGAGACATCAAGAACTAGTCTTCTTCACGTCTGAAAGATTTCAAAATGAACTGCCTGCAGTTGGCTTTCATCGTGTTTAAGTGGGAAGTATGCCTTTTTGCTGGGCTTGACCACTTCCATGTCTGGGAGAGTGGTGCCATATAGGATAGTCTTCTGTGGCCGGAAGCTCTCTTTTTTTAAGAGGCATAGTTGGCTCCAGGGATCTCAACAAATTTCATCTTTCCCTTCAAGAAAAGTGCCCTACACCCAATGCTTTTCTTTGAAACTTGAAGACCATAAAGTTAACTGAGACACTCTGCTAGTAATTAACTGCCTTGGGGCCCAGGGTACTCAGACAGGAGCTCAGCATCCTTCTTTCATTTACAGGGCAATCATTCAGACCTCCTTAGATGAAAGCAACCAGAGTTGCCCATGGAAAGAATTAGTGCGCTTTAGAAAGGAAAGCTCAAAGCAACAGACAAGTGGGCTTAAGGCATCTCTTTTAAATCAGCTGAAATGAGAATGGCAAGGAAAATGCTATAAAAGAGGTTTGGACATATTATGCATTTGTGGTGAACTCTCTTTCATTAATACACAGGATAGGATGTGAGGGCGATCTGGCTGCGACATCTGTCACCCCATTGATCGCCAGGGTTGATTCGGCTGATCTGGCTGGCTAGGCGGGTGTCCCCTTCCTCCCTCACCGCTCCATGTGTGTCCCTCCCAAAGCTGCGTGCTCAGTCGAAGAGGACGACCTTCCCCGATAGAGGAGGACCGTTCTTCGGTCAAGGGTATACGAGTAGCTGCGCTCCCCTGCTAGAACCTCCAAACAAGTTCTCAAGGTCCATTAATACACAGGATAACAGAGGAAAAGTTGTCTACAGATCTCCACTGGATGAGAATTGCATTGATTGAGTTGGAATCATGCTAAGATGAGAGTCCCATTGGGCAGTTCTAAGCCTAGATGAGTGACAACAATAGAAAAATTAGTGTTATGCAAAGACATCCTCAGGACGTCTCTTCTCAACCATTGAAAAGCCAAGATGTGCCATAAAGGCAAGAGTTAGACCAAAGGTGGGTTGTTCAGCCAAAGTTGCAACCCAACGGGAAAGTCAGAAGGGAGAAAGGAGAGAGAGACAGCTGGCCCCCAGGTATCCACTGCCCTGGTGCCAATTTCAAGATGCATGCTCTTACTAAAATAACCCCCTTTCCTCCTTAAAGGGCTATCCAGACTGAGTGTTTTTCATTAAGAAAACTATAACTCAGAATCTATTTAAATTACATTGTGAAAGTGAGACCCCAGGACCAAAACTTAGAGAGGCTTAGGTCTAGTAAAGTAGCTCTTATCAGAAATGTCTGAGAAATTTGATTCTTTTTTTTTTCTCTCTCTCTCTCTCAGAGGTTTGGGGATAGAAAGAAGCAGAAATAAGAGCTCTTTAAAAGTACATTGGACTTTATTACATGAAGACCTAGTATTATCTAGAGTTTCAAACGAGGCATTTGGTCTTCTCTGATGATGGTGATTGGTGGTCAGGATAATTACAACTAATTATAACCATTTGTTAGGATTATTAGGCACAATATAAAGTATTGGATTCGTGGGGTTTGTGGTATAGCCGTCTCTAAGGGATTGTTTTTTCATCTTACGCTCTAATAGTACTTTAAACAGCACCAGTCCCCAGATATCTCTTTACAGTCAGAAGTTATATTTATATGTGCAGAAACAAAACCACACATTGTTAAATGAGAGATCCAGGCTGTCATTTGACTGGGGACATTGTCTGAGTCCTGTCCTATGATAGTCACTACTAATAAAGATCTCTCCCTAGCCTTTTTGTGCAGTTTTAATTATGCTTGTTTGGGCCACTGCTACCCTCACATTAGTGAAGTGGCCTGCCCTTGAACGCATATGAGGTAGCGATGCCAGTGCCATCTGTGACTGCATGTTCCTCTCTCACTGAAGAGACTGATTCTCTGACCGTTTTTCCATTCTTCACATTTAAGTCTTCTTTCTGAAAGATCACCTTTCACCTTCCTTCCACAAAAACCATCAGGAGTTATAAATTCTTTAAGTTAAATATTTGATACAAAAGAACAAGTCCTTGATTTAGAATTAAGTGTCCTCAGCTTGAAGGCTGCCCTGTATTCCCTGTAGCACGAAGTCTACATGCGTAGCCAGTAACAGGGACCCACTATGATAGAACCTTCCCAACTGGTAATGGACACCATGAAGTCAAACAAAAGTGTGGTCACTCTGTAGAGCTTCCTATGCTTCCATCAGTTTTTAAAAATCAAAAATGGAATTGAACTGAAATGCATTCAATAGTAATGTTTTGAATGGTGGCTGATTCATGCTTGGGTAACATACATTTATTCATTTATTCTTGCAACCAAATCTTGCCATCATGAAGTTCATAGACAAATGTCTTCTGGAAAAGATGCCCAGTGGTGCAGTTGGGATGGGGAAAAGCAATGAGAAATCTAAGAATAGAGCTCGTATTTGCCAAACAAGTATGACAAGGTCAACTTTATCATAGCAATAGGGAGGGAATAATACTGGAATCAATGAAAAAATACATCTAAAATATGGCAACTTGAGATTTTTCTGATTTTATTTACAGAGGCTTCCCTTTCTGTGCAACTAAAAGATTTCACAAAAGGGCCACATCAAAGGGATTTGGGGAAAATGCTTAAAAATAATGAAGCTTTTGAAAGAAAAGCATGCATTGCTGAGTAGGCTGTTCATTTTGGTTTGGGGTGGAATCATTTCCAGGAACACAGACCATCTGAATTCATAAAACAAAAGCTCCGGTTCCAACTGTATGGACTTTGAGCAGATTTTGCTACTCAGACCAGAACATAAATTTCAAAGGAAACAAACAAGGCTCTTGGTCCAAATGTAAGCTTTCCAGGGACAGGCCACTGGTGCTCAGAAGTCTGGGGTGGGAAAGTGGGGGTACTCTAGCCAGAAATGTGTTGTAACATCTCCCCGCAGAAGAATGAGCTTCTCTCCTGGTCTTGACCCTCCAGCTTGCTTTGGGGTCTTTGGCAGCATTTACTGAATCCTGGCACCATCAGAAAGCCCCAGGGAACAACTGCTCATTTGGTGCAGATGGCAGAAAGAAAGATCGGATGAGAGACCTGCTTTGATACTCTGCTGATTTTCTCCAGCAGAATTTCTGCTGCATTGGAGACAAAATGCCTTCCTTTTGCTTGATGTCAGACCCACAGTAAATACTTCTGTATATTTGAGCTACTTGTATAACCCAGAGAAGAGGGGAAAGTGTTTCTGCATAAACTTAGAATATCTGGAAACTCAAGGACAGAGGAAAATTAAGCCCAAAAGTTTAGGGCCCTTAGTCTTAGCATACGGTAGTCACTTTGGCTGTGTTTGAACTGTGAACTACTGTCGATGCGCTTTATATAAACTAGAGACAGACCCAATGAAGAAACTCAATAAATATTTGATGAACAGATGAATGCATGGACTTTACTTGAGAGAAACCAATCAACATTATAAGCTTTCAATGGGAGCTTGGGGGAGTGTTTTGATCTCCTCTTTAACCTCCATGGATAACAAATCCAAGCCAAACTTGGACACCAGTGAAGTGAGCCAAAAATAAAGGCACAGGGTCTAGATCAGTTACAAATGAATAACGAGCCCAGCCACTAGCAAATGTTGGTCAAAGTTTGGCAACAAGGTTGGGCTCTTCCGAGAAACTGCACTGCTTTCTCCAACACTGTACCCCTTCTCATCTTGATTTCTTCAGGGGACCGCCCTCATGTAAAACCTCTGCTTTTTGAGGGCTTACTCATTTTATTGCCTAGCTCACTCAAAAGACGCCTCCTTCATGAATCCTTCCCAGCCTGAAATATTTTCTCATTTTAGCCTTTATAGTGTCTCTGTATCTCAGGGTACTTAGATCATTCTTTGCACCAAGGTTATTAGTAAGCTTGTCTTGTTCACCCTGCTGGATGGATTGAAATCTCCTGAAGAAGAAAGTACTAGTATTACTGACACTAAATACTAATGCTAATACACACATGGACACACTATTTAGCTATACATATTCAGAGTGTACATGATGTATGCAACTTGCTATATATGTGACATTTATTATTGTTGTTGTTATTATTGTTATAGCTATTTGAGTCTCCCTTTTCTGCTACAATCTTAGGAACACAGTGGATGTCAATAGATATTAGTTCAATAAATTAAGTACCACTACCTGGCACAGGGACAGACCATCTATAGAAAAGCTCATTCAACTTTCCTCTAAGAACTTTGTGGCACCTGCTCATGTAATCAAGTTGTCAGCAGGGTCTCCCTCCTCTCAAAGATCTGATACATTGGGCCTAACCTCTAGTTCTCTGGCCTGGGATAAGCCATTTCTGCAAACACATCTGGTTCCCTCCTGCCTCTCTCAGCTTCCAGCGGCCTCTGTTTCATATCACCTTACATAGGATGCCAAGCCATCTCTTCACTAATTTTAACAGACATTCAACTACAGCAGGTGTTCTGACTGTTTTGTAGACTATAGTCATGTGGCAGCACAAGGGTGTTCTGGTAGGTTCAGGCTCCTCTGCCATTTCATCATCCTTGAGTTATAAACTCATCCTCTTCCCTTGCCTTCATCATCCTAAAGTTACAAATTCATCTCCCTCCTTTGCCTTATCCGGGCTACTCTGCCCATACAAAGTCCCTAGGGTTCTCACCTGCTATCTCAAGTGGCTTATTAAAATATGTCTCCCAGACCTATACAGTACTCGCTCAAGAATTCTGGAATATGTTCTTCACATTTGGCCTCTGACAATCTGCACTGGTGCTGAACCATCATATAAGGAGTCTGTTTAGCATCTCTCTGGTTTCACACATTCCTGGAAGCCAGACTCTAACCAGTATTGTTCTTTTTAGCTTTTTCACTTCAGTGTTCCTGATTTCCAGTTCTTAGCTCCTAGATATTGTTCATTCATTTATTCACCTGACATATATTTATTGAAAACCTACTTATGAATCACACAGTTATTTTGCCAAAACAAGATAGACTGTCTGTCTCCAGGGACTGGGCTAAAACTGGGCCTGCCTTAACTATTTGCTCAGCTGGTCCAAGGGAAATAGTTCTAGGGCTTGCCCCTTATGCTAAGAGGTAGCTGCTTCTGACAACAAACTGAGACTCAGTGACCACGGTACAAATTCCTATGCCCTTAGTGGAAACTTGGCCAGGCTGCTACTTCAGTTTCTTAGTTTAGTGCAGTGGTTCTCAACCTTTCTAATGCCATGAACCTTTAATACAGTTCCTCATGTTGTGGTGACCCCCAACCATAAAATTATTTTCATTGCTACTTCATAACTGTAATTTTGCTACTGTTATGAATCATAATATAAACGATCTGCAGAAGACCCCCAAAGGGTTCACGACCCACAGATTGAGAACCGCTGGTTTAATGGAAGGAATTATTAACAAAGTTAAGCTGAAAGCTAGCTGAATATTAGACCAAAAGAAAGAGCTGAAAGCCAAAAGAAATAGTTGAAAGATAAAGAATGAGCTAATTCACTCAATCCTTTCAGAACAGATAAGGATGTTCTGAAAAGGACTTTCCCTTTTTAACCTTTGGAGATGTTCCAATTAAGACAAAGTATTGATATAAGGATCATAGCTAGACGTGTTAACTTGTGGAAGGAAAATATGAGGGGTGAAGAATTGTGGATAGGGATGTTTATAGTCCTTTTTTTTTTTAAAATCTGATCTTATGACATTTCTGTCTTAAGTAACATCACTTACATGGCAGATGATAAAATCTCTCATGTCAAAATTCAAAGGTCCTAGAAGTCATCTCAGCTGGTGTTTCTCAAATGTGGGTCTATCCATAGGCTACAACAGAGTCTCTTGGTTAGTGTTTTATTTAACAAAAATACAGATTTCTTGGCCTCTCCCTAGGCCTTCTTTACAAAAGTTTCAAGGCAGGGCACTTGTAATCTACATTTTAAAGTTTCCAAATAGATTCTCAGGCATAGCCTGGTTTGGAAAACACTTGTCCAAGTCCATCTCCAACATCTTCCTGACATATAAGCAGGCAGCCTTTTGTTAGGACATATGCAGGAACAAAGAATTTACAGCCTTAGAGAAAGCTCGCTTTTTTTATGGGATAGCACTATAGGTTTAAAAGCCCTTTGTTAATTTAACTGAAAATTTGTTACCTTAAACTTTTCATTCATTGGTTCCAGTTCTGCCTAGGTGGGATACATAGAATACATGGAATCCCTCAGAACACGAGCTTCAAACATTTAAAGACAGCTAATGTGGTTCTCCTTAAGAGGCCTTTTCTTGCCTGGGTTAAATTCATTCCTTTGATCTTTTCAAATAGGTCATGAATTCAACAACCCTTCCTGTCTTCTGTGAAGGCACTCCGTAGATCAAATCCAATTGACCAACAAAAACAAAAATTAATAGCAGAAACTGCAGATTTAAACAAAATGTAGTATCATTTTACACCCATAAGAATGGTAAAAATTTAAAAATATTTTCTTTCATATTCCTGGTAAAAATAGGCACTCTTACAAACTTTCTGGAAACAATCTGGTCACATGTATTTACATGCATGTGTATCTATATGTTAAATAGATTATATATACACATATACATATATTTTTTTGACTCAGCATTCCACTCCTGAGACTCTATCTCTAGAAGTAAAAAAAAAAAAAAAACTTATGTACAATATAATTGCCAAGTTTTGGCAAGAGTGTAGAACTGTGGGCCCCAACCCTTGGGAGGAAGACCAGTACTGGTCCAGGCCTGTTAGGAGCCAGAGCTCAGAGCTCTGCCTTCTATTCCCACCTCCTCCTGGTCTCCTCCCCCCTACATCTGTGGAAATATTATTTTCTGTAATGTGGAAAAATTGTATTCCATGAAACTTAGGAACCATGCTGCACAGCAGGAGGTGAGTGGCAGATGATCAAGCAAAGCAGCTTCATCTGTATTCATAGCTGCCACCACTCTCCATTGCTTACATCACTGCCTGAACTCTGCCTACCCCCCAACCCCACTATCCATGGAAAATTTGTCTTCCATGATGTCAAAAAGATTGAGGACTACTGGAGTAGCTGTAGAACAATTAAAACTAACACCACTAGTAGAAGTGCAAATTGATTCCATGACTTGGAAAACCTGTTTGCCAGTATCTTCCAAATTGAGACATATGTATAATTTGTGCTGTAACAATGCTACCCTTGGTGTATGCTCAACAGAGATGTGTACACATGTTCACCAGATGAAATGTAGAAGAATGTTGACAGCAACACCATTCATATTATATAAACCTGATACTGGAAGGCACTTGTTATTGTTTGACCATTTGACACCTCCAAAACTCATATTGAAATTTAATTGCCATCATAACAGTATTAGGATGTGGGAGCTTTAAGACCTTAAGAAGGCTCCACCATTATGGGTGGGATCGGTGCCACTATAAAAGGGCAGTATTGTTCTTAGGGAAAATTGGTTCTCTCTCTCTCTCTCTCTCTCTCTCTCTCCCAGCATTTCTACTCCACTGCCCTGTGAGGAATAGCCTTCTTCCCATCTAGAGAATGCAGCATTCCAGGTGCCATCTTGGAAGTGGAGACCAGGTCCCCAACAGACACTAAACTGCCAGCACTTGATCTTGGGTTTCCCAGCTTCCAGAACTGAGAAAAATACATTTTGTTTTTTATCAATTACCTCATCTCAGGTATTCAGTTGTAGCAGCACAAAAAAGACTAAGACACTAGACAAACATCTGTAAAGTGTAGAATGGACAAATATCTTGTCATATTCATTTAATGGTATGCTGTACAGAAATAAGAATGAACACATAATACCAAGTTACAAGGTGAATGAATCTCATACAGGAAGCTAGGCGTGACAGAGTACAAATTCATGACTCTATATATACCACCCTCCAAACATGGAAAACTCATAGAATTGAGGAGTTTGCTCCTTTGTAAAGAATAAGATGAAGGCTTCTGAGGAACTGCTAATAATCTAGTCCGTGACCAAGAAGCTGATTCTATAGATTCATTAAAAATTCATCAAGCTGGATACCTCCAATTTGTACCCCACAAACAATTGCATGCGGGATTTTTAATTGCGTTGTCCTTAGGGAAAAACTATAAATAAAGGAAATACTGGTTAGTTGGATGGTGACAAATAAATTATTGTATACATACATTATTGATATTATGCAGCCACTAAAATGAATGAATTGGTACTATAGCCAATTCATATACAATATCCCACTGGGAAAGTAAACAAAGAGCAAAACAAGAACAAATATCACCACAACCCAGTGATATTAGTAGGATTATTATTCCCATTTACAGACAAAGACACAGAGGTAAGAAGAATAATTAAGTGATTCACTCAAAGTCACAAAGCTGGCATATGGTATAGCATTTTTAGAAGCTAGAAATTTCTATCATTTCAACATGATTCTCATAAAGAACTCCTTTTATCAATATTGAGCCATTAATCAAAACTCTTTGGAAATGGATGCTCCATCAGATGCAAAGTCAGCTAATAATATTGCCATCTAGTCAATGGTTAAACATCTTCTCCGAAGATTAATAACAGCTAATATTTGTGCAGCACGTATCATGTGTCAGGCTCCAGTCCAAGCCCTTCACTTACCTTTCCAGTAAACAGCCCTGCTGCACATGGACAAGCACTGCTGGTTGCCACATCCTTAGATCCACACCAAATTCCAGGTCTCACCTTCTCTAGCCAATCTTGCCCCTCCAACTTCATGGGATTCACATGGGTGAATCCGAGCCTGCATAAAGTTTCTGGTCTCTTGTTAGCTATGGACTTCAAGTGTGTAAGATAAATAAATCCTAATTACAATGAGTATTTCTCTGTTTTCATTTAATCCAAATCAAGCTCAAATCCTGACTGTCTTCTTGCTCATTCATCATTCATTCCTTCAGCGAGCATTAACTGAGCACCTATAACATACCAGTGTTGTTGGGGTAAGAAAAAGATGAATAATTCCTATTACCTATTCCCTAGGAATTCGGTCTTCTGAGAAAGTCACACAAACACACAAAATATAATGCTCTATGACATGCTTCCTTCCTAAGCTAGAGGAAGAAAAAATAGTCAGCTCTGCCTGAAGGAATCAGAGAAGGAACTTTCCAGACTTAATGGGAATTCACTCAGCAGCCAAGGAACCTGCATGGGCAAAAATGCAAGACCCATTTACAAGGGCAGTGCTGTGGTAAGGTTTGTCTTTCAGACAGGCAGACAAGGATCATGAACTAGAGACGACTAGGTGGAAAAAAGAAGGAGATAGACCAGTTAGGAGACAAAAAAATGATGAGGACTTGACCAGGATAGTGGCAGTGGGGATGGGGAAAAAGGGACTAGATGACAAAATTTTTGAAAAAGCAGATTCAGCAAAACTTGGTAACAGGCTCTGGGCCTGTGGCTCAAGCAGCTAAGGTGCCAGCCACATACACCTGAGCTGGTGGGTTCGAATCCAGCCCGGGCCCACCAGACAACAATGATGGCTGCAACCAAAAAATAGGTATTGTGGCGGGCGCCTTACAGCTACTTGGCAGGTTGAGGCAGGAGAATCGCTTGAGCCCAGGAGTTTGAGGTTGCTGTGAACTGTGATGCTACCCAGGGTGACAGCTTGAGGCTCTGTCTCAAAAAAGAAAAAGAAAAAGAAAACTTGGTAACAGGTTGAATGTGTAAGGCAGAAAGGAGAGACATACAGATAATTCTAAGGTGCTAGTTCAGGAGACTGGGTAGATAGAAGAGTGCTAAAATAAGAGAGTAGATTTTGGACAAAAAGAACATGTGGGGGCTGGAAGAGGAGGAAAAGGAATGCTGTAGGTCCCAGAACTATTGAACTTGAGTTGGGTATGGGATTCCTCTGGAAGAATTGTAAATATAGTACCAATATCACAGGAGAATCAAGGCTTGCATTGTCCATTTTTCTTAATGCTTAACTCAGGTAGTAACCTTCAGATATTTATGCTTAAATAACCTTCTTCTCTGTAGGTTGAGATGTAATTTGACTTTTGAGTGGCCTCAAATGTTCTTCCCATTTGGGACCTGGGCTTTGGAACTCATTTACATAATTTTTAAAATGAGTTCCCTTTTAAAGCCATTTTATTCGGAAATAATTTGAAGTTTATAGAAAAATGGAAAATGAAGAACTCCCCATGCCCTTTACCTATATTCACCAGTTTTTGACCATTTTACTACATCTGAACTCTTAATGCGTGCACTCCCCTCCCACCCTCTCTCTTCTGCACACAGGTACACACACACTAACATTAATTTTTTCTAAATTATTTAAAAGTTCTTTGCAGACACTATGGCCCTTTACTCCTCAGTGTGTATTTTCTAGGAACAAGACAGTAATCAAATTCAGAAAATTCAAAATTGAAATAATATTAAATTTGGCATACAGTCTTATGCCAAATTTAACAATTATCCTAATAACATCCTTTAAAGCAATTTTTGGCGCATTATCCAATCTAACAACACACTGATATTCTTTAGAGGCTTTAGGGAACTAATGCATTATTTTGAAAACATTTAGTTGTCATGAATTAATTTCTTTTTAATGAGGGCTTTAAACAGTTTATTCAAGGGCCGACCAACTCATTCCCCTTAAAGGGCTCAGTCTAGTCTCGAAAGGGCCAGCTTTGTGAACACAAATTTCCTCATCCATTTACCAAAGCATCAAGTTGCTATTTCTAACATGCACAAAACAAAAGAATTTAGAGGGAAATATTTGGAACTGTCTGTCTGTTCTTTGCCAGTAGCCTGAGAGATGGGGGCGGGGGGGGGGGGCGGGAATGTTTCCCACTTCTCTGTCAAAACCCTGGCATGTTGACCCTCTGTATTCTCAATTAATAGTAGAAATTTGACTGCTGAATGGGCATTCTTTAACCTGGGCTGACCATTTGGAATATAAAATTAGCAGAGTAATTATATTTACTGGGCCACTGATTCAAGGGAAATTGTATTCGGCTGATGAATTTGCATGTTGTGAAATGGGTCATGGCAGCAGATGGCCTCCCAAGAAGCAAAAAATAACTTTGGTGTTGGGTGTTCTTTCTCCTTGACTTCCTTAATTAAAGTCTGCGGCATGATAGTGTGAATGCTCAAAGCAGGTCAAGTGAATCTGGGATGTCCGATGGCTAATCAAGGAGAGTTGTTAGTTGTCAAAGAAGAATATTTTGATCTTAAAGTAAATCACCATATATTAAACTCTGAATATAAAACCAGTGGTAGGTATTCATTCACTATCATCATTAACATTTCTTAAGTTCTCCCTATCAGAGGTGTTATTCCAAAGTCTTTACATGTCTCGAGCTGTTTAATCTGCACCATAAACCCATCAGTAAGGACTATTATAATCTGCATTTTACAAATGAAAAAACTGAGATTCAGAGAATAAATTGCCCAAGTTCAGAATAAATGGTTTCAGTTTCTGTTTTTTTGTCATATGAAATACTTAATGAAGTCTGAGAGGATTTTAGCTATATTAAGCTCGGAAAGGTCATGTTCAGATTGTGGTTTCTAAATACCATTTCCTGCTAAAAGAAACCAGGACATCTTGGAGAAATGGCTGATTCAATATCTGGAACTAGAATTGTACAAGAAAATCTTGTCATCCCAAATAGCAAGAAATATATCAAAACCACTACAATTTTGTCAAAAAAGATTCAAGAGCTCTTATTGAATAAAAAGAGAAAAATGTGAGCATCCGTAAGAACAAACATGAATGTCAACACATAGAATATATTTAAATCCATTGTTTTATAATAATACCAAAACAGAAATACTCTAGTATCCTTTATAGGCTGAAGAATCAATGTACCATTTTGAAAACCAGTCAGTAGGGAAAAAGAATTGAGCATTTTTTTCTTGCCTTTTCTGTATGAACTATATTTCAGTGTAACCAAATGTTTAACAAGGGGAAGTTCCCCTTGAGAGAAGCAATCTAGCCAATAATAAATGAAGAAGAAATAATTGAAATACAATTTGAAGTTCCTAAGGAATTAATATTATTAGGCAATGATCAACAATGGCCAATAACATCAAAAAAGTGAATTATATGCTTCTTAGTGGAAGCATTCCATACCACCTATCTAAATAGTCTTACCAAAAAAAGGTAACTTACTCTCCTGTATCTAACAGAAGATACAGATGACAGAGGAACACGCTCAGTGACTCTATGCGGATGCAATCAGAAAAGTCCAGACTATGGGCAGGACAAGGAACACTGTTTTTTCCTACAATGAGAGAAAAAAAGTAAGGAAGGAGAACATTTACATGAGAAGAGACTTAAGTATTTATTATCATATTAATCAAAAGAATAGATAGACCTTTTTGGATCCTATTACAAACACACTTTAAAATAAAACACAACAAAACAAGTTAAAACCAGAATATTTATGATCAGGAAAGTAGGATCACTGATGATAGTAAGTAATTACAACTGGAATTTTGGAGATATAATGATGTAACTATGTTTTGAAACCAAGTTGTTTGAGACACACATTCAAATATTTAAGATGAAATTATAATATGTCTGGAAATTGCTTCTAAATATTTGGAAGTGGTTGGGTAAATGGGTAGAAATACAAAAATAAAAGATACCCAAAGACAATGGTTATCTTTGAGCCAATGAACTGGGTGATGAGTATGTGGAGTTCATTACACTATTCTCTCCACTTTCACACATGTTTGAAATATTTCATACAAAAATTGTGACTTTAAGGTGGCTTGCATATCTAAAAATGGAAATTTATTTGTGGCTATATGATATAATGCAATGTTTCTTAAAATGCATTCTTTGTATTAGCTGTTGATAACAGATGGATTTCAATTAATAGATTTTCTTCATATAATAGGTTCTGAGATTAGATTACAAAATGTTGACTTAAACAGGTTTCTTCACCATTCAGAATTCTAAACATGCTACTATGATTCTACAAGAGGATATAATATGCAAGGTTTCCCAATTTATTTGTTTCCCAGAATCTTTTTTAATGTACCCTCTTATGGGTACCTTTCTTTTTTAATGTACCCTCTTACATGTTCCACAGAACATGTCTTAGTAAATGCTGGTGAGATAGCCTGAGTCCCAAGAAAGGAGCCATCAACACTGAGTCCTTGGCTTGGCACCTGTGGCTCAATCGGCTAAGGCGCCAGCCATGTACACCCAAGGTGGCAGGTTCGAATCCCCAGCCCGGGCCCACCAAACAACAATGATGGCTGCAACCAAAAAAAAATGGCCAGGCGTTGTGGCGGGCGCTTGTGGTCCCAGCTACTTGGGAGGCAGAGGCAGGAGACTCGCTTGAGCCCAGGAGTTGGAGGTTGCTATGAGCTGTGATGCCATGGCACTCTACCCAGGGGGATAGCTTGAGGCTCCGTCT
>CAUYQV010130205.1:0-21815 GCA_963574575.1 Galagoides demidoff
TTATAACTAACGAGGCAGTAAATGGTCCATAAGATAAATACCATAAAATAATCTTTCTGGCTCGGCGCCTGTGGCTCAAGCGGCTAAGGCGCCAGCCACGTACACCTAAGGTGGCGGGTTCGAATCCCCAGCCCGGGCCCACCAAACAACAGTGATGGCTGCAACCAAAAAAGATAGCCAGGCCTTGTGGCGGGCACCCGTGGTCCCAGCTACTTGGGAGGCGGAGGCAGGAGACTCGCTTGAGCCCAGGGGTTGGAGGTTGCTGTGAGCTGTGATGCCATGGTGCTCTACCCAGGGGGATAGCTTGAGGCTCTGTCTCAAAAAAAAAAAAAAAAAAAAAAAATCTTTCTTACCAGGAATAAATTGAGTCAGTAACATTAAGCCATTTGGTTGCACAATGTATGTACCACAGTTCAAGTCAATTATGGCCATTTCTTGATGTTTTAAACAGAACCTTAAATGAATAAATGAAAAGGGAGATGTAGGTGTTTATGCTGGAGAGGAAAACGCCACTTCTTTACACTGTAACCTGTGTTTTCATATGTTTAAGTTGAGGCTTCTAAGCCAATTACATTTTGGTAAAATAGATCTTTGGTTTCTTCTTCATCTTCCAAAAATAAATAGCTTTAATCTTTAATTCATTTAAAATAAATAAAAGTCACAACAAACTTCAAAATATTTTTGCACATTTACCCTTCTCATTAAAATAGTTACATTGCTAGTTACTGGGCAACAGAAAATTATTCTGTTGTAGAAGAGGAAAATTATTCATTATTATGTTGTTATTTTCCAGGGTATTTTCCCTATTTGGATGCTTATTTACAAGTAGTATTTATTTAAATGTTTTCTTTCTCAGATCTGATTGAATATAATAGTGTTACTATGACTTTCTGGCTGTGACAATTTACTACACCCTACCTCTTCTACTTTCACACAAATCTGGCCTATTATCCATAGATCTATTAGCATTGGTATTTAAATAAGTGATATAAGGGAGAGAGTACTACAGTCTTTATGGAAGTTCAGAACTCATGACAATTATAGGAACAGAAGATATTTTTTCAACAGTGAAAGGCAGAAAAAAAAAGAATGAATAAAGTGTTCCGATTTTCGGATGTTAAATGATTGAAACAGTTTCTATTTAAATGCAAATTTGACTTTTTAAAAGATGGGACTACCAGTAACTGCACCCTAAATGGTAAAATGAAAATCAATTTGAAATATGGAATGAATAAAGTATATGTGGACTTACTGGGAATAATTTTTTATTATGAAAACCCTGATGTATTTTTCTTTGCTCAATCCATCTTAGATTTTGGACAGCTATGTCTGGGATGAAATGCAAACATTTTTTAATTTGTTTCAGCACAAACATGGTCAGCTCTCTAAGGCTTCCTTGTTTATTGAAGCCAAATTTTACAAAATAATGATCATCAATGTGATGTATATAAAATACAAAACCAAAAATAAGAGTTTAACTGCAGTATTATAATGACCAGTATTCACTATGTACTTTTAGGATTTGGGGAAATCACTTATAAGAAATGGAAATCACTACCTTCTATTGATTCAAGAACAGAATCTTTAAACATAGTCAGCAGCGTTGACACTTTCAAATACATAAAATGTGACATCTGCTCTTACAAATGCACTATACAGACTGTAAATCATCAAAGAGAAAAACAGTTCAATGTCATTTCAGCCACTGTAAGCTACGGTTTACAACTGAGAGATAAAAATAGTCATACTGTCTCCATGACATCTAAACCACTTTTCTATTGCAGTATTCCATGTTCTAATTTATCTTTGAGGTTGAACAACACACAATCAATTGTAAGCAACTAGTGTAGTTTGACTCCAGTCAACTGCAGTTTTCTATAGCTTTATCTTTTCCCTTACTGGGGTGACTTTTAGTCATAACACATTACCTCGATTTTTTGTGGTTGCTTACGTATTTCAAGCTTTTAGCCATTATTCTAAGGTCTAACAAATGGCACTAATCCATACACAAAATTTACATTTGCTAAAATAGGGACATTAATAATTGATGCATTGTATTAATTAAAGATCTATGTTCTATCAGGAAAAAACGTTTTATTAATAAAGAAAGAACATGGCCTTCTGGGGAAAATTTCCAGTTTCACCATTTATTAACTACAAAAATTCCAGCTAATTACTTAACTTCTATGAGAGTTGGGTAACACATAAATGGGATTGAAAATTCCTGTTACTCCAGGACAGTTTTAAAGATCAAATGAAATAATTTAAGTGCCTAATACAGTGCTTGGTATACATATGTTTTATTAAATATTAAATAGTGACTATCAGTATTAATGTTGGGTTATTTGGTATTAGTACGGTGGTTACTGTAATAAAATATAACACTTTTTTGGTGGTCATAGTAAATAGCACTGTTCACTTCATCCAGCATTAAAAGGAATGCAATATACTAGCGTACAACTAGAATATTTAGGATTACATTTTTATTTTATTTTGCAAATAAAGTCCAGATTTAAATATCTCAGAAATATGTTTCATGCAACATCGACATGAAAATATCATTATCATAAGTTATTTTCTTAAAAATTCTTCAACGAGAATGATTACATCAAGTAATATAACCTAGGTATCCTTTGTTTCAATTTACTAAACACTACATAGATCTAAAAGGAAGGTCTATTTACTTTTTAAAAATTGATAGCAATTGCTTGCAAATGAAATCCCACACACATAAACACAGATTTTCCTTATACTGTTACGTTTGTTGAAATAATAATATATTAACAGTTTGGAAAAATTAAGAATTATCACAATAAAATTTACCTACATAGCTTTCCAGTAGAATTCACTATATAGCTGTTCATCACCAAACTTTTAACTTTTTTTTTTGTTTTTTAATGAGGATGAAACAATGAGAAAAGAGTTGCTAATCAAGTTGGTTTCTGGAATGATAGAAACCTTCTTGGAATTGAAACCCGCAGTCTTTTATTTTTCTCTATCCTACTATAGCGCTCAAAGCCAGGTCTCCCGGTATCCACCAGCCCCTTGGCTGACACTGAAAAAGAGTGCTGTCCTGGGCGGACTGAAAGCCATTAGCTTAACAGTTCTGATGCATTTCCCGTCTCAAATCTTTTTATTAGTAAAGCAGCACACTCCAGGGTCTGTACTTGTCAAACCACTATAGTCAGACCTTTGGCAGCCCTCCCTGCCTCAATTGCCCAGACGTGCACACAGACATTGTATAAAGCACTCCTTCTCATGTGCTCTCGGTTAAGGAGACATTCCGTATGGATTCCAGGTCTTCTAATGTTCACATAAGCATGGCAAGGCATCTTACTTCCATTTGTCAGAAAGCGAATGTTTTCTAAGCAGTTACGTTTTAGAGTCATTGTGTCTGTGCTTCTTTTATTTAGTAAAAGAAAATGTTTTGCATATCACTCCTAAGTCTCTGATCTATGGGGCTGTGCAGACAAATGCAAGGAACATACCCTGAGAAGTTCCTGAGATAGAACAAAAAAAAATAGTTTCGGCAAAACTGGGATGCTGTTTAACTTAACTCTCGATGGTCCATAACTGGCTTTTACAGTAATGCCGTGGGTAGATTTATTTCCTCTTTCATAAAAAAAAAACGGCTGTGTTGATGTGATGGATGTTTTCACTGGAGGAAGGAAGAAGAGGAGGAGGAGGGGAGAAGAAAAAGTTGTAAGCAGGTGTATGCTACCACGTTCCTGATTCATTTAAGTCCTGTGGTGCTACTGTAGTCCTAGGCTTGGAGTTGCAAGCCTACTGAGGACAGGTGCCTCACCTTCCCTAATCTCCATATTTCTCACAGTGGACCTACTAGTAACATTTGTTAAATAATAATGATGAGGCCATCATTTTTTAAAAGTTATGCAATGTTTTGTAATTATATTCCATGTAATTTCACACAGTTTAATGAATTCTTTTTACTTGAAAAAACTAATTTAACCTACTGGGAATAAATCTAAAATTGGTAGGGAAAAAATAAGTGGCACTTAACAAATAGCACTTTGTGGACTTTGAAGTGTTCGGAGGAGATGATGTGTCTAACTTTTTATATAGCGCATGGGGCTGCTGTTATTTAATGAAAGAAACTGATGAGTAAAAAATTCAAACAGCTACTGGAGTTTAAGAATGGTACAGCCGGGTGGCACCTATGGCTCAAGGAGTAGGGCGTTGGTCCCATATGCCGGAGGTGGCGGGTTCAAACCTGGCCTGGCCAAAAAAAAAAAAAAACTGCAAAAAAAAAAAAAAAAGAATGGTACAGCCAACAGCATAAACCAAAGACCTATTTTCAGAAAAAGTATGAAAGGATCCATAAGGTTCAGCCAGGGATAGAAATCAATAAAGAAATTTTGAATAATAATATCTGAGTTTATTGCCAAATGAAAGTTTCAGTAGGAAGGAAAATTATTGCTGAATGAACAACGGAGCTTCCTTTCTGGATTGATATGCATGGGGAAGGGAGTATGTCACAGAATAAATAAGGAAATAAGTAGTGTCTGGCATTTCTTGGTAAACTTTAACAATTATTCTGTAAATGAGATTATATGATACATACATATGCTGTCATTATTTAAATATTCTCTAAGGATAGTAAAGTGCATGAGTAATGACAAGTCTAACATCTTCCATCAACAAAGAATGACAGACTTTGAGAAAGTTTGTCTGAGAAGTCAGAAGGTTATCAGCTAAAGGAAGACTCATGGAAAAACCATGAAGTTAAGTGATAACTAGGTTATTAGTTATCAGTTAGGATAACCTAATTGAGGAAAAAAGTTTCTTTCTTAAGAAAGAAAGTCAATTTCAAATTCAGCATGACCATTTTTCCAGGTACTTTTCTTTTACATTTCCTTTCTGTTAAATTTAAGTTTTAACTCATGATACTTTCCACATTCAAAATTAAGTATGCTACAACTTTTTTCATTCTTAAGACTTAATTTTTTAACTCAGTTTCTTTCATCCAAATAATTGGTGTGATTTCTACTTCTTCAGGTCAGTTGGTAAAAGACTAGGTCCTTCTGCACAAAAACCCACTTCTCCCCTTGACTGAGTTATTGCTCTAGAGAACATATAGATTTAATAACCAGTCAGTCATCACTCCTGCAGGGTTCAATGTGGGTGCCATGTTTCTAGAAAACTCACTCAATGTTGTGGTTTCCTCAATGGCACAAAATTTTTCATAGTGACTCTCTTTGTGATATTTTTCACCAGAAAATGCTCTGGCAACTCCCCCTGGCTGGCTATAAAGATGGTCTCCAACATGGCCGTCAATAGATTAATTTCTCAATAGACTTTGCCACATTACAAATCAGCAGTTACCTTGTTTGAAAGGCTATTAACAATGTTTTTTCTTAGGGAGCATGAAGGGAGCTGTGGATCCAGGGAGATTTCAGTAGATCTTATATGCCACTTCTTTCTTTTGGTTTAAGTGTTGTTTAGTTTTTCTTCCTCCCTCCATCAAACCCTTTCTCTGTCCTGACCTTTTCCCCTCCCTCTCTGCTTTTTCCTTCCCTCCCTCCCTCCTTCCTTCCCTTCCTCTCTTGCTCCCTTTCTTCCTTTTCTTCTTTCTTCTTCTCTCCTTCATTTTTCTTTCCTTTCTTCCTTCCTCTCTCTTTATTCCTTTTTTCTTTTCTCTTTTTCAATTTCTTCCTTTCTTAATGAATAAAAGCATCCCTGGAGCACCACCCCATCTTCTATCTTACATCCTCCTGGCTCTTCGATGTCCTCTTCTCTTTTCCACATTCTATGTGGGTTTTGTTACTATTGTTGTTTGTTTGTTCCAACTTCTCCATCAGGCATAGGATTCTCTTTTAGGCCCCCTCCCTTTCCACCATAAGTCAGGCCACTACCTCAAGGCACTCAAATAAAAAGTTAGCAACTCCCTGTTTTGCTCCTTGTACTGCCACTTAGTCTCATCTGCAGCCCTGCACCAGCGAGGGTTATGTGAGACAAGAAATATGCAAGTAAAATTTTTTTTTATTTTTAAAAAATATGACCAGCTGTAAATAACTTTAATCCAATTATGGAATAAACATAGGAGGAGAATGGGATGTCTTGTTTAAATTTGGAATTCTTGTTTGATTTGGAAGATTGAGGCACTATAGAATGTCTATCAGAATTGTACTTTTGACTTCAAAATGATCTTAAGAATTTATGTCTAAGATACCAAATAGTACAGAATTTATGAGTGCCAGTTCTATCACTTAAGCAGCTGTGAAATCTTGGGCCAGTTATTTAACATCTGGAAGGCTGAGTTTTCTCATGAATAAATTGAGAATACAGAGAGCACTCAAAATGTTATTGCAAATATTAAATGATAGTGTGAGTGAAATGCTTCATAAGCTACCTAACAAGAAGCAGTTCATAAGTGTCAACAAATTATTATGATGATTATTATTTTTACTGTATTTTTAGAAAGACCAACATGAAAGAATTTGAAAATTGGAAAAGAGAGCTGAAGCATTTTTAGGAGGCAAGTCACTGACAAGATAATATTAAAATATTACACATAATTTCAACAGAGAAGAGAGCAAAGAAGTTTAAATGTATAACTGCAAAGGTTTTCTTCAGTTACCTCTTTGCCTACCATAATCACTCTGGATACTAACCCAGTACAAGGGGTTTTGACAGTATTTTGACCCAGCTGCCTCACCTGGTCACTGTGAAATTATGAAACCCATTTAACCTTTCTGAGTCTCAATCTTTACAGCCCTTTTCAACAAAACTGGGATGATAATACTTACCATATAGACTCACTGTGAGGGTCACTACAGTGATGCATTTGACAATGCTTTATATGAGTCAAGTGCTGTTATTCACATTCTCTGCACTAAGAGAACCAAATATATTTTTTCTATAGTCACAACTCCTATTAAAAACAAATTGGAGCTAATTGAAAGGACCCACAGGGTTTTTCACAAAGGCTCACAGGACATGTTACCTCCATTAGCCTCTCTGATACAGTTCAGATTGCCCAGTGTGTGTGCCTATTTGCATAGCTGAATCACAACCATAACAGTCATGACAGTAAGAAAGGATGTTTCTCATTGTTTTGGGAAATGAAATAAAGCTAGCACCTCTGGGAAAAGAAGTTTGCCTAGACAAAGGAAGACTCATGGAAAAACCATGAAGTTAATTTCAGACACATTGTATTTTTAGATCCCTTTCACTTGGCTCACAGAACATGTCAGAATTGACAATTACACATAATTTATCTAAAGAACGTAAAGATACAGGTGGTAACTGGACATTGTTTAACAAAAGTAACAAAGAGCCCAAGGATTAGCCTGCCACCAATGTGATTTCAATCCATCAAAAACTCTTTCTCTTGGAGGAAAATCCATTTCTCCTCTATCACCTAAGCACAATGAGAGGCTTTTCCTTGTAGAAGAATCCCTGACCCCCAAGATGCAGCCTTACCCAGGAAAGTCTGCTAGAAAGCAGTCTTGATTTACCCCACAGAATGCTACCACCCCAGGCTTGCTGTGTCCCACTGAAAAGCTCTAGGAGGAACAAGGGAAGTATTTCTGTTTGTGTATTTTTTAAGGGAGCTGAACCTTTCTGCATATGACAGTCTGGGTTGACAAAATCCTGGGTTTGTAAATCCTTCTTTCAGCATCATATAATCTCCTTACGAATATTTATATTTGTTCTTCGTATGGCTCCTTCCAGCTATTTTAACTCTGGGCAACAGGGTAAGGATCTCTGTCACTTATTTTCTGTTTAATCTCTGCCCTCTCTTTCCCTATTTTTCCTCTCCCTTCTCTTTCTGTTAGTTTCCTATAGGTCACATGAAGCCAACAGCAGCAATAACAACACCACCTTTCTTTTAAGTTTACTTGACAATTAGGTGAGGCTAGATGGGGAAGTGCCTATCCTGTTGTCTGGTGTGCAGTGCCTGCCCACATATCTGAGCTTCTCGCTGGTGACCTCTACTCAGGGGCCTCCATCACCTGCATTTTCTTTCAAGCAACCATGACTCAAGGAGAGACCTCAAAGAGACTCCTTATAGAAGCCCATTCTGCAACAACCAAGACAGAAATGAATGCTACAGAGAGGAAGTCATTAAAGGTCAAGGTGAGGCTTGACACACAAATTCCATGGGAATGCAATTTAGTTCTACCATGGTCTGATCTGGCCATTTATATCTGAATCGGGTCAGGCAAGGCCATGCCAACTGCATTCTGCCCGTCACTCCTGCCTCCTCTCAAAACAACACAGCCCTTTTGTCTTTTTGAGGTGACTATAGTAGAAATGCAAACACAAACTCTACTCTAAGGACTAAAGATTTAATGGTTAATTAAGCCAATAACCGATCTGATATGAATATCTGGAGCTAATGGCAACCGGAAGATCTTTGATTATTAGTGTGGAACCAAAGACAGATGATGCATTTGCAGAAGGGATGGGTAAACTCAAGAAATGAACATTTCATCAGTAAGGTGGAGGTACACTAGGAGTAGGGTGCTGGGGGGAGCAGCTACACCCAAGTAGTCCCTGGTGGGGGCTACATGGGAAATGAGATTTAAGGTGCTGCCCCCACAGCAATCGTGATCACAGCACATTTTTCAAAGACTTATTGCAAATAACTTATTTTCTCTTTAATTTTAGAAATGATAGACTCATAGTGATGTAAAGAAGAAAACTCACCCTCCCTCTACTTTACCAAGAAAGAGACTGAGGCACAGAGTGAGATGACTCTCACTGATTTGCTGAGCTGGCTGGCAGGTACCTCCAGCTGTTCCCAGGCAGGGTACGACACTTTCCCAATCCACACTTGTTCCCATAGGTAAAGATGTACCTTAAAATCAACTGAGTCAAGAAACATTGGTGACAAATCAAGCCAACATGTGGTTAATGCCACAATGTATAGTTTTTGGTAATATCCAGTGATTCTACATCTGCTGGTGCTTGTAGCTATCCGCTCATTTTTACATATTCACATACCTACCGGCAGGGTAATATTTTCTTAGTTCTAGGATTTCCAATGGGCTACATTCTACAGCACAGAATTGCTACTGGTTTTTTTTATTTTTTGGAAGCAGCGTCTTGCTTTGTCACCCAGGTTAGAGTGTGGTGGCATCGCTCACTGCAACCTCAAACTCCTAGGAGGAAAATCCTATTTATTTCTCCTCTATCACCTAAGCACAATGAGAGGCTTTTCCTTATAGAAGAATTCCCGACCCTCAAGATGCAGCCTTACCCAGGAAAGGGTAAGCAATCCCTTACTCCCTTGCTTGAGGATTATTCAAGCAATCCTCCTGCCTCAGACTCCAGAGTAGCTAGGAGACACCCACCATAATGCCTGGCTAATTTTTCAACTTTTTTGTAGACAGTGGCTTATTCTTGCTCAGACTGGTCTTAAACTCCTGACCTCAAGTGATTCTCCCACCTTGGCCTCCCAAAATGCTAGGATCAAAGGTAAGCTGGGTCAAATTGCTATTGTTTATCTGGATGTTACACACATAGTACTCCCGGGCACTGGTCTCATCCTGGATTTTAGAGTCTAACACAACTGTTAAGTGACATCCCATTTTGGATTTGGTTGTAGCGGACTATCGACCATAATATAATACACACCAGCCATCAAAACATAAAGTATGAGGTTTCACATTATGTTAAAGAAATCAGTTTCTAATTTTTGATGCCTGTGTAGGCTTCACATCTATCAGACAGACTTATATGAGACATACTGTTCGTGTGCTAAGCATATTCTGCCCCAAATTTCCCACATCTGAACTTAATTGCAACTAGAAATATTTTTATTTAATTCAGTTTAGTTAAGCAGGCTTAACAAGGAAAATGAAGCCATGTCATTTCCTTCTGTTTACTTTGATTAGAACTTTGATTAGAAAATTAAGAAGCATTTTATAGAATAATCATGTATCTCTTTTGAGGAGTAAGTACATTATTAAAGCACCTTGCCCAATCCCGTATGACTCTATTTCTGTGACTAGAGGTTCTGTGGAATAGAGGTTTTTATTATTGGGGGTGGGGGACAGTCATTGTTTTAGAAATCAATAAAGTTTAAAAGAAAGTATAATCATCCAGCCTTTTTAGACTGCTATTTATTAAGAATTAACATATAAAACTCTTACCAGTATATTGAAAACAAGACTTCGCACAATGGTGAAGTTGACAATACGCTATTACATAAGAAATTAATAAATGAGTTCAGAAATAAAGCACTGATAACCGCAGCTAAAGCCAGGCTTCACAGAAGTTCCTTTAAATCCAGATGCTATCGATAGGTTTATACTGGACACCTCCTTGAAAAATTACCAAATTCCCTTTATCTCTCATGACTGATCATTTAAAATTTTCCTATCATCTATTTTCATACAGAGTGCGAGCTTTTTTATTTTCCCCAAGTCCCTGGAAGGGAGGAGGCATCAACACTTATCTTGATATTCAGAATCTACATAGTAGTCAGAACTGGAAAGCTTCCTATCGGCAGACAAAGCAATCCAAATTCAAGCTCCTGTTATGTCAAAACTTGTGAGGAGTAGATAGAAAAATACGCCAAGGGAAATGCTGATGACCTGCTGTAAAGCTTAAATATCTTTGTTGCAAGGACAGTGACAAATAGCAGTTAAGAGTCATCTGGAGCACCGAAATTTCATTCCACGACTGTATTTACTTTTAGCATTTATTATTATTCATTGGGTATGCCTAGAATAATGGTGGTGTGAATTATGCATAGCAGAATGGACGGGGGGAATGGTATTTATAAAGCTAAATTTACAAACATGAGAGAAATTAGTAATACCATAGTTATCAAAGGAAACATGCCTAATTAAAGAAATAACTGCTACAAAACCATATGAAACTCAAAGCAGAAAAAGACAATTCACATTTAATGAATGCCTTTAATATTAATTACAGAATTCTTAACAATACACTGGGACAGCTCTCTTGGAGAATTCTGCTTACTGTTTAACAGTTTCTGACTAATTTTATTAACCTGTACATCTGAGAGGATCAACCCCCTCTGGGTTTAATTAGAAGGAAATTCAATTTAAATCTAAATGTCAACAGTGGTTACTAATTATGGCAGGGCCCTGGACGGGACAGCCAGTCTGTAATCAGGCAGTTCCCTGGTTACAATTAACACTTTCTTTCTGAGTTATGAGTGCGTTAGGATATTTTAAAATAAATACAATTCAGCATGGGACACTGCTAATATCACGGCCCCTACTGCTTGGTGCAGACATGCAGAAGAGGATGCCAAATTAAATTACAGAGATTTCTCAAACATATATCTGAATAATAAGCAGCTACAAAACTAGGTCAGGGTCGAAAAGCAAGAGCTGAATTCCCCTCCCCCAACATGCAAAATAAATATACCCACTATCTCTGAATAGAAATCATTCTTTTGTTATGCCCTTTGTCAAGAATACATTATTGCAAAATGATATTTATTTCCACAATCTTCACAGCTGTGAGCAGGACTGAATTAATCTTTCTAGAACTGATTTCATTTGCAATTTCATGATTACGATTATAAAATGTAAATTTACTACTTAAAAAAGAAATGATTATAAAAGACATAGATAAAAAGACAGTTTTTTATCTATTGGTTTGCTTTGCTCAATGCTAATGAAATAAATAGCTGACTAACCCTGAAATAAAAACAAACAGTATAAAGATGATTGCAAAAATACCAAATGAAAGCTAGGAAAACAATAAAAAATCAACTCTTTTAATGTAACACATACGGCGATTATGGGCTCAAGGAAGTGCAAGAACATGCAAATTTTGTCATGGTGAGGCTAAGCTTTAATGGCTAGTCATTTGAGATGTTTCTATTGCTGCCACTCTTTAAATGTTCACATTAAAGATAATACAGAAAATACTTGGGTACCACTAATCTTCCCCCCTCCCTAGCTTTCAGTTTTATGCTCTGAAATGATAATCTCCAGCAGGCCATTTCTAGACTGTTTAATATTGATGACCTAAATAACAAATTAGTTTAAAGAAATCCATATTTATAAGACTTCAAGTTTTAGTGAAATTAAGTCCCTAAATTAGTCATTTCTTCTTGAAATATATTGCTTTTTATAATCAATATTTAAGTGCCTACTGTGTGCCAAGAATTGTATTGAATGCCAGGGTATATACAAGCATTTGAAAACAACCGCCCCTGGCTTCAATTATGGCTGCTTAAAGATAGTAGAGGAAGGTATTTTTATTAACCAGAGCAAAATTAACGCTTTATTTTATGAAATATCTTTGTTTGGATAACTTACTCCCCTCCACCTCTAAATTTGAGTGACCCATTTTTTAGAGGTATCAATCTAAGTTTCCCTGTTTAAAAATGTCACTCACAAGTCTGGCCAAACACAATTAGTATACATTGTATTAAACATATTCAAGTCTCAAATTCCTACATACAAAAAGACCACTGATGATGACCAAGGTTCAACTAAAAATCAATGTCAATAAATAGTTCTATAAGCACTTATGCTAATAGATGCAACAGCACCTTTAAATAAAGGCTAATACACAAAACTACTATTTATCATGTCAACTCAATCAACAGAGATTGTATTTCCATACTAGGAATGTATCGGTTCTCTTTCTGCATTTATTTCAAAATCACAAGGCAAAAATGCAAGCCTAAGACATGTATTATATTCAACTGGATCCAAACTAGCTGCAGAGGAAAAAGCAATTTAAGCTTGTGTAACAAAATAAGCCATGTATAAATGAATAAATTATCTTTTACTCGGTTTCCTTTCCATTTGCTTTACCTGTCTAGGATACTGAATTTTCAATAAAATATTTCTGCTGATGACACTCAGAGCTTTGTAGAGTGAGTCTGGTAAGCTTCTGGGCCATTCTCCCAATCCAGATAGTATCTACCACCTCTACCATAAAGGTTAATAACTCCTGGCTGAAGATGTCTATACTGCTCCTTTACTGTTCATAGCCAAGAACACGTCCACAGGGATAGAAGGCGTCCTTCTTCCTTGAAGAGTCCACATTTCACCTCTGGGAGGCATGATGCCTCCACCAGGCTGCTATGAACAGTGTGTCTAGCTTACACTCAACAATTATGAGGCCGGTATCATTACATTCTGCAGCCAGACCCTTTGTTGGCTGTAATAAACATATGCTACTTATCATATTATCACACTGTTTAGACGTTTATACGTATTATCATATTGTTTAGAAATTCTATATTTAAATGAAATTTAGAGAGGCTGTGCTTATGTAAAATTTGCCATTTCCTTCTTTTTTCCTCTCTCTCTCTTTCTAAAACAGCATTGTGCATCAGAGAGATTTTCACTAACTTCTTCAGCTTTCTCCATTCTCTTCCAAAATAAAACCTGTGGCACCATATTCACCCTCAGAGAAAAACAGCTTAACTAGTGTGCCTTGCTGGTTAATTGTAAAGCTTTGAGGTCTATTTTAAAGTACTATTTAATTACTTGTTTGACTTTTGCTGAGGATACCTTTGAGACAAATTTTACAGAGACATTCCTTTATTAGACACCTGTTAGGTGCTAGATCTTTCAAAGGAAAGAAACATTTTCTTTAAAACTTAAGTAAAAGCAATAAATAAGAACAATGACATTAAATACATGATAGACAATACAATAAGCTGTATTTCTTACCCCAGTTTTAGACTGTAATTTAACAGGTAATATTATTCTGAATATGATACTATGTATTACAAACTCAGAACAGGTGTCTAGAGCTATTTTTCTACATTTTTAAATGTTAACTCTTTCTCCCTGCATAACTGAAGTTTTAGTTAAGATCTTTTGATAACAAAAGCGGAAATTCTATAACCACAGCTCAATAATAAGGTGAATGGAAAAACAGTTGGTTTCCATCTCCCTCAACTGCTTACCTTGATGTGTTCAAGTCAAAAAGAAAAAGGGAGAATGTGTGTTCTCCATTGTACCAACAACCACAGTAGCAAAGAACTAATACAAAGCACATAGAGCCTTTACTTTTTAAAATTTTATGAGTAATCTAATATTTCATTTTATTT
Organism: Galagoides demidoff; assembly: GCA_963574575.1. NCBI lineage: Eukaryota > Metazoa > Chordata > Mammalia > Primates > Galagidae > Galagoides > Galagoides demidoff. The sequence continues at coordinate 14,027 of CAUYQV010130205.1, forward strand.
AGGTTCATAAGTTTCAAACAAAGACTACATGGATTCCTAAGGTCACAATGCTTAACAAAATACTTTCAGCCATCAAAATGGCAAAATTTGAGGACCCCTACTATTATCCCTCACATTCAACACAGTGCTGAAAGTTCCAGTCAGAGCAATCGGGGAAGAGAAAGAAAGAAAAGGCATTCTCATTGGAAAAGATGAAGTCAAATTATCCCTGTTGACGGATGATATGATCTAATATCTAGGAAAACCTAAAGTGGTAAAGTTTTAAGGCACTTGGCAGTGTTGTCTCCCAGCTTATGGCTTAGCATGGTGGTGTCAGTGTCTTCTACAAGGACCAGATTCAATCTCATTGTGGACAAGGGCTCATGGGAGGAACATGGTATCTGAAGTTGGAGTGTCAGTGGGAACAGAGAATTGGGAAGGCCCTGGGGAATTTCTCTCCCTATTATCTCTCACCAGTTGCCCTGGCAGTCTGGCTTAGCGATAAGAAGATTCTAGAATAGCATTTCCCAAAGTGGGTTCCCTTCTATGATAGTAGGTGCCGTTCAAATGGGTTAAGTAAGTTAGAACCTGTGGGGTTAGCTTACTGCAAGACTTCCCAGGGTTCTGAGGATTCTGAACAATGCACCTTACACGCTTCTTCCACCTCTTCCCTTCACTCCTGCTGAGGGACCACAGGCCCTGGAGTAAACTGAGATTAACTGTGGATTCGGCAGGATGAGCAAGCTGTGGGCCTGAAAATTCCAGCTTCTTAAGAAAAATTATAATAGTATATTCATGTCTTGCTTGCTGGAAAAAAAATACTAAAAATACTGTATTTGAGGCCGCAGACAATAACAATCCCACTATGACTACCCAGGACTGAGAATGGAATGATTATAATGCCAAAAAATAATAATAATAATAATAAACATTATTATGGTTGGCCTGGATCATGGTTGATTATAAATGATTTAACTTGCCAAGACAGTTCTGTAGACTTCTGAGAGTTCTGCTTACATTGTTAAACTTTGTAGTCTGGTTAATCACTTGTTACCTTGTTTTATTTTCTTAATATAAAAGACCTTGTATCATCTAATAATCCCTATTTTGTTAACATTTTTCTTAGTTTGGTCCTGATTAATTTTCTCACCAATGTAACATCACTTACTTTAGTTAATATTCAACAATTACTTGCTTTACTGTTCAAAATTTAAATATTATATGTTAAGAGATAATTACATAATCTAGAACACTGATATATTATAGATGAGTAACCACAGTTCTCTTCAGGGTATCCTGTTGTAAACATGTATCATTAAAAAAGAAATTTGCTAGCCTTTGGGACTACAGCTCAATTACTAGCAAATAACTAAATAGAACCCAAAAAAATCCACAAGCCTGATCTTATAGAAATAATTACAGAACTTTTAATGTCCTATTAGGCTCAGAGAGAAGGAGAATGTTGCACAGAAAGAAGCATAATGGAAACAGACAGGACGTTCATTCTACTTTTTACGCAGCAGACACAAAATACTGCCTAAAGTTGAAGAGAATACAAAATAAATGCCTCACCTAAAATGAAATTTTAATTTGTGTCTCAAATCACTAAACATAAAAAAAATTTCTATAGTAAAATAAATAATAGGGCTTACTCTTGTCTTTTCATATAAATACATACTCACAGATCAACAGATGAATATTTCTGCATGTGTGTCCAGTCATATGTATGATATTTATATTTGACTATATACAATGGAATGAAAGTGTGCATAATTTGTGTGTGCTTCTACTTTGGATTACAGATTATTAATTTACCCAAGAGGCAGTATATTTAATAGGCTATATAACATGTAGAAGTTGACTTGCTTTGCAAAATATTTTTCTCCTGATGAAAATTGACTGTTCTGCAATGAATCATATTTCATTCATCATGTTTAAGTATGAAACAACATATAAAATAACCACATGGCATGTTGTAGGTACTCAGTTTGTAAAATGGACGAACCAATGAATGAATGACTGCTTTGCTGATGAGTAGTTTCTACAATGCTAGTTTGCATCCTTAGCTCAGAACACAGTATAACACTAAAAATTTTGTGGAGGTGCTTTAAGGACTAATTTTTAATGGCCAGGTGTAGTGGCTCACGCCTATAATCCTAGCACTCAGGGAGGATGAGGTGGGTGGATCATCTGAGCTCAGGAGTTTGAGCAAAGCAAGACCCTGTCTCTACAAATAAAAAAAACTAGCCAGGCATTATGTTGGGCACCTATAGTCCTAGCTACTTAGGAGGCTGAGCCAAGAGAAGATCACTTGAGATCTAGAGTTTGAGTTTGCTGGGAGCTATGACAACATGGCACTGAACCCTAGGGTGACTGAGTGAGACTATCTCAAAAACAACAACAAAAAGGACTAGTCTTCAAAATCACTACTTTATTTGTTCCATTTACTATCTTGAGCTTCACTCAAGATTTTACTTATAGAAAAAGGCACACAGTATTTTCTTTTTTTTTTTTTTTGAGACAAAGTTTCACTCTGTCACCCTGGATAAAGTGTCATTGCATCATAGCTCACAGCAACTGCAAACTCTTGGGCTTAAGTGATCCTCCAACCTCAGCCTCCCCAGTAGCTCGCCCTACGGCTGCCTGCCATGACACCCGGCTAGTTTTTCTGTTTTTAGTAGGGACGAGTTCTTGCTCTTGCTCAGGTTGGTCTCGAACTCCTGAGCTCAGGCAATCTTTCTGCCTTGGCCTCCCAGAATGCTAGGATTACGGGCATGAGTCACTGCACCTGGCCACAGTTTTTGTTTTTCATGTGAAAATACTGGCCCATGGGGTCATTCAGGGATCTTCACAAAAATTTAGTACAACTCCATTTTCTAGTCATTTCATTTGGGATAAACTTGACTATTTGCCTTTGTCAGGACTTCTCACCTCCCTACAGCAACTTGTACAGCTCCTTCTTGCTGGGAATGTTGTTCTTCATCCTTTCTGCATGTTCAAAACTTTACTTTCCAGGCTTAGCTCAGACTCCATGTTTCCCCTTGTCCACAGCTACAGTGCTAACTGAATACAACAGTGTATTTAAGACATACCTCCTATCAAAGTTCTAAACTGCCAAGTACCTATAGGAAAAAGCATCAACAACTAGTCCTATCATCAGTTATTTTAATATTTCTTTTTCTCAAAGTGTTAACATAACATTTTGGAATATAAATATAGCAAAGCTCCCACCAATAAATAAACATTCATTTTGATAGTTAGCAACTTTACTTAAAGTTTCACTTTATGAGCTATAGTTTAGGTAGTATTTACCATTTCTGTGTACGAAGGAAACTTTTCCTTTTTTTTAAGGAATAGAGTTGTAAAATTTAATTTCGGTAAACATTTGTAACAACAGAAAATGTATCTAAAATTTTCTAACAAAGGGATCATTCCAACCATTGCCTTTTTCCCTTTCCTTTCCTGTTATAAAGCATCCAATGAATTCCAAGCGCTACTCAAGCTTTCCTCTGCACCAGTTCCTGACTGGGGGTGGGGTTGGAGAGTGAGAGAGGGAAGTTGAAGAGAAAAATGTTCTGTAAGATTTTTTGGTAGCTAATAAATACATGGCTATTGTCCCTGGAAATACTGCCATCTGTTGTCAGAAAAGAAAGGTCACTTGTTAAATTTTGCCAGGCAACAGGTTTTCTGCAAGCAAAGAAAAAAATAATCTGACATTGTTTCTTAACTGACTAGGTCATCTTCAAGGGAAGAAATGTCTCCATGGGGCCTACAATTTGGAAGATGTCCAAAATACAAAAATAGATCGGTTTTCTCAATAGTTAAATGATTCTCTAAGACAAGGCAACTCTCTCGTAGGCTCCTTTCAAAACCCAGCATAAGCTGGTATATACTATTTCCATTTTCCCTCAAAAATATGCAGAGAGTCAAAATCGTGACTGAAATTCCAACCATCACACCTGGATTAATACTATATTATTATTAACTTTTCTTAAAACTTTCCATTAAACTTTATTAGAGGATAAAAGCCACAACATTCCCTTGTGGATCTATAACTTAAGAGAAAGGGGGAAAATCACCCAAATTATCATCTAGTTAGGGATGTGTGTAAGGGATCTTAAAAGTCTATAAGTAGCATGTTTTTCCTTTTTTCTTTTTCTTTTTATTTTTCTTGGTAAAAAATAATTCACATTTCCTATGAATGGATATTACAGAAACCACTTGTCACTTACCGCCCTCTGCAGTTTCACCATTTTTAATTGGGAAATTTAAGTTGCACCCCAGGTTAAATGGAGAAGGTGTTTATAAGCCCTCATTATATCAATTTAGATTCTCTAAATTAGACTGGATATTTTTACCATGACTTAGAAACTCTAATCATACAGTGAAATAGAGTTAAATTAGTTCAGTGAGTTTTGAGAATTCCATTGGCATGTTCCTGGTCTTTTTTTTTTTTAATTAAATGATAGCTGTATACATTAATGCAAACATGGGGTGCAAAACTCTCCTGGTGGTTCCCAGTCTTTAAACTCATTTCATTTTCATTTTGGTCACTCACAATTATCTCACTAATGGATGGGGAGGATCACTGTAGAAAAGCCCACCAAAGACTCTGACACATACTATGTGCTGTCATTAAATGTGCACAACTTTATGAGGTTGGCTTTCTAGACCTCATATTTCCACATGAAGAAATAAGGAGAATAAGCATCTTCCCTAATTCTACACAGCCAGTGACAGCAGTCAGGATTCAACACCCCTGCATATATCTCTGCAGTACCTGTTCTTCCCCTGACCTCTCAGTGTCTCAGCACATGCCTGATCATAACTGTTTCCAAACTGGATTATCTTACTTTTTAGAATGCACTGTGACCGATTTGCTTTTCCTTAAATTATTTCTGCTTCTTGAAGCATAGAAACTCATGGTGAAGAAAGGGCCATCTAAGATGTCTGTGTGGAAGCAGATCTAGAACATGGATAGGAAGGTATGATTCATCTGGTGGGAACACACAATGAGCAGTCAGGAGACAGGTGTGAAAGGCTGGCAGAAAAGCATACACAGTGGAACTGACCACTGGTCTACTTTGCCTGGAAGAACACTCTCTTAAAAGATGACATCAAAGCTCACCTTGCTCTGGAATTGAGACCTTGACTGCTCTAGTCGGAGGTGAAAGGCAAAAGGCATCTATGAAAACCACATGCACCTTCCCCAAATGGTTGGAAACCAGTTGCTGTTATGAGCTCAAACTCCTTTCACTGATAGTTAACATCTAGATTACGACAGTCACAATGGTATATGGCTTCTATTGTGCAGTTTCTGAAGGTCATACTAATGAAGTTCAGCAAAATTTCTCTGGGATCCCATTCGGCTGAGAAACCAGAGGTCTTTGAGAGTATGTTAGGAGCTCATGGCTTAGCTTTTGTGTGTTCAATGCATTTTATACCATTTTGAGAATATTTATGAATCCAATTTAGTACACAGTCAATGTTCCATCTATGCTTCCACAGCTCCAATAACCTATCATCTTAATCAGGGGTCCTCAAACTTTTTAAACAGGGGGCCAGTTCACTGTCCCTCAGACTGTTGGAGGGCCGGACTGCAGGCCCCGGGATGAGTTGGTTGCTAAGCAGGACAGGCAGCAGTGGCAAAAATACCCAGCAGGCCAGAAAAATGTCCTAGGTGGGCTGCATGTGGCCCGCAGGCTGTAGTTTGAGGATACTTGATCTTAATAATGGTGCTACGTGGCCCTTTCAGACTCTCATGAATTGAGAAAATACCTCAGTAGACTACTTTTATTAAAAACCATCCTGGGCCAACACATGGTGGCTCACTCCTGTAATCCTAGCACCCTGGCAGGCCCAGGGGAAAGAATCACTGGAGCTCAGGACTTCCAGACCAGCTTGAGCAAAGTGAGACACCTGTTTCCACATAAAAAAGAAAAGAAAAGAAAAGAGAAAATTCTGAAGGTACTCTATGACTCTAGCTTTCAATAGCTAAGAATCATGCTATAACTCAACTATAGCCCAAGATGAAGGGGAAAGAGGAGGGAGAGGGGAGGGAGGAGAATGGATGGAGGGAGGTAATCCACAGGACCACACCTAAGGTGCATTTTACAAGGGTACATGTCAAATCTATTAAGTGTAGAGTATAAATGTCTTAACACAATAATTAAGAAAGTGCAGTGAAGGCTATGTTAACCAATTTGTTCTAAGTATTTCAAATTGTATATAAAACCAGCACATTGTACCCCATAATACATTAGTGTACACAGCTATGATTTAATTAAAAAATAAATACATATGTGCAGCATTCAATAAAGACCTAGGAAGAAAAAAAAAAAAAGAACCACGTAACAAAATTAAAAAATACGTAATTCATCTGGTCAATCCCTTAGAGAAACCCACTTAAGGCAGTTATCTGCTCAAAGTACCTTTACTACCTAGTAACCAAACTCATCCTAGGAGACATGGCCTGTGGCTTTCCCCTGTAGCTTCCAAGTAAAGAACCCTATTATTTTTCCATAGCCAAGAAGTTCTGACTGTAATGATGCCACAGAACTCATAAGACTTTTTTTTTTGCCTTAGACATTATTGCTAAGTACTGACCTAATTTATAAGCTGTGTGAGATCAAGTCAGTTATTTTACTTCTCCCTGAGTCTTGCTTTTCTCATCTGCAAAATGGAATCATGATATTGACTCCCTACCTGGAGCACTGTTGCTGCAAATAAATGAGTTGCTGTCCTTCCTATAAAGTGTCACATCCCCAAATGATTATAGCCATCTGTTGGTCACAGAACTTGAGCATGAAAATAAAAATATGTGAAATAATACTTAAACTCACTGAAGTTCAAACTCCAGTTATGGGAAAATTGAAGAGAATCCCAAGTTGGGCATACAGAAGAAAAGAGTTTATAGTTTTCACTATAAATAAGAGTGTACTTAAGATCATTAGAAGTAACAAAAAAAAAAAAAGGCAATATAATGAAAAGAAAAAGAGAAGAAACAGCTGTACAGAACTTGCTGGGTGAAGGCCTCTGTGAGTCACTGGGTAGAGGTCTTTCCCTCTCCGACTGTGTTTACCCAACCATTAGACCTCTTCCGCTGGACTATAAACCTCTTGAAGGCGAGACTTGTACCTCTGTATCTATGTAATTTCCCCTGGCTAACACAGAACCTGACACACAAGAAGCATTCATTATGTGCTGGTTGATATTAAGAGAGAAACTGTCTGGATAGCTGTCTTTCACTTACAGCTCAGAAAGAACTGATATTTTAGGGCATCTGAACCATGTCACATGGAAATACTTCTAAAATGAATCATGGAATCACCACTTTATTTAAAACTTACTTATACCTTTTTTCTTCATAAATCAAAAATTTCCATATTCAAGTAATATTAATTACTTTTATTTGCCATAAAAGGAATGATATTCTCAGTAGCTACTAAATATGAGCTTGGTGTTGACATTGTAGTGAATGGCCTGCAGGCCTTTATGCTTCTTAAATTCCTTTTTTTTTTTTTTGGTCCAGAAAAATTTAACAGGTTTATTTATAATTGTTATAAAGTTGAACTGCTGAAACTTGTTCACTGAAACATTTTGACTCGCTTTTAGGCTGCACATCCCCGCATTTTATATTAAAAATTCACACACAAATGAAAATGGAAAAACTGCCAATACCTGATTTCTGTCCCCTATTTTTCCAGTCGCAATCATATACTTAAGTATCTTTTGACCCCGGGGGGGGGGGAAAAAAAATCTAACGTTCAGAACTACCAATAACAGGAAGAAGAGAATTTTTTTTTTTTTT
>CAUYQV010130206.1:0-16370 GCA_963574575.1 Galagoides demidoff
AGGCGCCCACCACAACGCCCGGCCATTTTTTGGTTGCAGCCATCATTGTTGTTTGGCGGGCCCGGGCTGGGGATTCGAACCCGCCACCTTAGGTGTACGTGGCTGGCGCCTTAGCCGATTGAGCCACAGGCGCCGAGCCAAGAAGTAAATTTATTTTCTTTATAAATTAGGTCTCAGGTCATCAGTTACAGGAACAGAAAACAGACTAAGACATATTTTCACGTGCTTCTTGGCACTACGTACATCTGCTTTGGAGGAATGTCTATTCAGGTCCTTGGACCACTAATTGGATTGATTGTCGTTTTGCTGTGGAGTCCTAAGACTTCTTTACATATTCTGGAAAATAGACCCTTATTAGATTTGTGATTTGCAATTGTTTCTCCCATTCTGTGGGCTGTTCTTCAACTTTCTGGATAGAGTCCCTTGTTGCACAAAAGATTTTAATATGGATGTAGTCAAATTTGTCAAAAGACAAATCTTGATTGCTGTAGGAGGTCTGGGTGGCTCCGCCACAACCTCTGTCCTCCTGTGACCTGTAGGTACTGGAAGATCTGTGCATAAAATGGCAGGAGATTCCAGAAGCCAGGAACTGGAACTGTTGACATTCATGGATATAACCATAGAATTATCTCTGGAAGAGTGGGCATTCCTGGGCCCTGCTCAGCAGAATTTCTATAGAGATGTTAGACAACTATGGAAACCTGGTCTCCTGGGTCTTGCTGTCTCTAAGCATGATCTTAGATCACCTGTCTGGAGCAAAGGAAATAGCTCTGTAATGTGATGAGGCCTGAGACAGTTGAGGAACACCCAGCTGTGCCTTCTCATTCCACCCGAAACCATTTTCCAGAGCAGGGCATAAATATTTCTTTCCCAAAAGTGGTACTGAGAAGATAAGGAAGTTGTGGCCTTGAGAATATAAATTTAATTGAAGACTGGGAAAGTGTGGGTGAGTGTAAGAATAAGAAAGGATGTTATGATGGACTTAACCAATGTTCAAAAGCCACCCATAAGATGAGACATACCGTAGAGGGACCCTTTAAATGTAAAGAATGTGGGAGGCCTTTAACCAGTGCTCAACACATTCCTGAACATAAGATAATTAATAATGGAGAGAAAGCTTACAAATGTAAAGAATATGGCAAAGTCTTTAAATATCTACTAGCTTTTCTAATCATAACATAATTCATACTGGAGAGAAACTGTATATGTGTGAAAATTGTGGCCAAGCTTTTAATCACAAATAAAACCTTTCTAAACATAAAATAATTTATACTGCAGAGAGACCCTACGAATGTGAAGAATGTGGCAAAGTCTTTAAATATCTTCTAGCCTTTCTAATCATAACATAATTCATACTGTAGAGAAACTGTATACCTGTAAATATTTGTGGCCATGCTTTTAATCACAAATCAAACTTTTCTAAACATAAAATAATTCATACTGGAGAGAGACCCTACAAATGTGAAGAAAGTGGCAAAGCCTTTAATTGGTGCTCACATCTTTCTATTCGTAACAGAATTCACACTGGAGAGAAACCCTACAAACGTGAAGAATCAGGCAAAGCCTTTTTCTTTTTTTTTTTTTTTGGGTGTTCATACCTTAGTAATTGAAAGAAATTTCACATCGGATAGAAACCATACAAATGTGAATGAAAGCACATGTAGTGAGAATAAGATGGAATCAGGCAGGCTAGGGCAGACATGACACAGTTGGTCTGGTCGGTTTAGGTCCTGCCTGACCTTCACCCCCTGTCTCCCATTCTTATTGTTTTGTAAATTCAGCTCTCACCCTTAGGATGCCTACCTTGAGTAGGTTAGGTGGATTGATTTAAGAGATTTACTTCTGAATTGGAATGTTGTAACAGGTCGCTGACTATTATTGGGAATAGAGGTTGGTGTGGTCTTTGCTTTGAACTTTTTTGTATAAAACTGTAATTGGGGAAATGGAAGAACAGAACAGTCTTGGAGAGGCTACTCTCACTGTTCTCCAGAATCCCAGCCTTCTGACAAATAAAATTTGGTGGACCTATCCCTGTCTCTGCATATTAGCTGACAGTGACAGGCGGCCAGACCCTGTTTGTCCAGTAACATGAAGACGGTGTCAAAGCCATTACTTGGTGCTCAGACCTTACTAAGCATAAGATAATCCATACTGAAGAGAAACTTTGCTTTTGCGAAGATTGTGGCAAAGCTTTTAACCAGTGCTCAAACCTTTATAAACATAAGATAATCCATACCAGAGAGAAACCATAGAAGTGTGAAGAATGTGGCAAACCCTTTACCCAGCGCTCCGAACTCACTATACATGAGAGAATTCATACCTGAGCAAAATTTTACAAATATAAAGAAAGGGAGGAAATATTTAGTAACTGTTCACGTATTACTCAACACCAGAGAGTCATACCGGGTAACAGTGGGATATTGGAATGAATTCTTTATCAATTGCTCAAGCTTTATTTACGTTCAGAGAATTTGGACTGGAGAGAAACTCTGCAAATATAATAGATGCAAAAGAAAAAGTGTTCAAAAAACACACCTTAGAAAAAAGCAGAGGTTATTATAAAAGATATTTTACAGATACCATAATGCTAAAAAGAAAATATTCAATAAAAAATCAAGTCTAGATAAACTTCAGGGGAGTCTCACTAGAAAGCACTAAGGCACTAGTACTTTCAGACATTAGTCTAAAACAGAATTGATTATATAGAGAATCATCTGAAGTTAAAACAGATAATTGATGTGTAGGTTTGCTTAAGAGGAGCAAGAGATTTGTTTTGTTTTGTTCTGTTTTTTGTTTTTGTGAGACAGAGTCTCACTTTGTTGCCCTCAGTAGAGTGCCATGGTGTCTTAGCTCATAGCAACCTTAAACTCTTGGGCTCAAGCGATTCTCTTGCCCTAGCCTCTCAAGTAGCTGGGACTACAGGTGCCCACCACCATGCCCAGCTATTTTCAGAGATGAGGTCTCACTCTGGCTCAGGCTAACCTGTGAGCTCAGGCAATCCACCCACCTCAGCCTCCCAGAGTGCTGGGATTATAGGCGCAAGCCACCACGACTGGCCCAAGAGATCAATTTTATGGCAAGTTATAATTACATGAAAAGTATTCTTTTTGCAATAAAAATCTTAGTTTTTCTAGAAATTTGAATATTGGTGTTATTCAACTCTCAAATTATTTGATGCTATGCCTTTGATCTTAGAGTTTCCGTGAAAGCATGAGGTCAATTGTTGCTGCATCAAAACTATGAAAGGTTCTTCTAAATTACGTGGGTGTCATTCATATCCTCTTCCAATAAATACTGAGGACACTGAAATGTAAGATGCATAAAGAAAATCTACCCGGAGAGGCTCTTTGTTATTGACTTATGCGAGTGTCATAGGCGATGTCAAAAGTAGGTGTTCAGAGTAACATTCTTCTCCATTATAGTTAGAAACATTTTGAATTGTAGAAGCAAATTGTTTTTACCAATTTCATATTAAGATAATAACATACAGTAGATTTTGAAATGCCTGAGGGAGGGAAAAAAAAAAAAAGAAAGAAATTTTGTGGCTGTGTTGAAGGAACTGCTTGCCTAACCCAAGGTCATGGAGATTTACATCTATGTTTTCTTCTAAGAGTTTTATAGTTTCCGCCCTTACATTTATATCTGTGATCCATTTTCAGTTAATTTGTTTTTACATGGTGTTAGGTAGAGATCCAGGTTCATTCTTTTGCATGTGGCTATCTAGTTGTCTCAGCACCATTTGTTGAAGGGATTATTCTTTTCCTCATTGAACAGCCTTGGCACCCTTATTGAACATCAGCAATAGACAAATATATAGGTTGATTGCTGACTCTTAAGTTATATAACATTGACCTAATATTGTCTCCTATGATGCCAGTACCATCCTTTTTGGATTACTGTAGCTTTGTAGTAAGTTTTGAAATTGGGAAGTATGCATCCTCCAACTCTGTTCTTATTATTTAGAGATTGTTTTGGCTATCTGGGTCCCTTGCATTTCCGTATGAATTTTAGGATTGGCTTGTCAACTTTTACAAAGAAGGCGAAGGAGCTAAAGAAATGTCACCCCAAATATATAACTACTTGCTATAAAGAATACTTTGAATGAAAGGCCATTGGAAATCAGAAAGTATTTGGAAGGGGCTTTCCCTCTATCTACATAAAATCTGGCTGACCTGATCAAAAGCTCAAAGTAGGGGCAACCGACTTCCTTTCCTCCCCCTGAAGGCTAGCAGACCTGCCCCAAGTTATTTAAAACACACTACCTGTCTGTCTCTCAGGTTAATTTACAAGTCAATCCATTTCTCCCACCTACTCATCCTCCCCAGCAACTAGTTGGTGCGCCCAAACTCCACATTCTCCACCCTCCTTCTAAAAGGCACCTGTACCATCACTGAGACATTAAGTAATCACTCTGTGATTCTCCCCATGAGCATGATATTTAGCAATAAACATTTCTCTTATTAATCTGCCTTAATTGTGATTGATCTTTCAGCAAAAAAAATTTTTTGGGGGGGAGGGCAAGTTTCCCATGAGCCCTACAATTCAACGCAGTCGGCAGGACCTCAAAGCCATTCTCTTCTCCTGAAAGCCACAGCAGGAAGATTGGAACTTGAACCAGCCGGCCACATGGTAAGATGCTTTACTTATCAGTTGGACTCCTGGTTTTCCTCTCTGTGGGCTCTGGTTGAGCAGATGGTAAAAGATCTTTGTCCTTTTCAAATTTAAGATTAATGAGAGAAAACTTTCTTGTGGGTGACTGGTCTTGTGAATGACTCTGATATTGGTATATTTTTTGGTACTCTGTAATGTATGAATATTCGTATTGTTTGATTGTCTTTCTGTGTCATTTTGTCTCAAGAGGGTTACCATAAGGTGGAACTTGGGCCTACCTCCCCATGAGCCCGACGTTCAAACTGGCCCTGCATGCTGGCCAGTTATGAGGTTCTGACTAGTCGGGTGTCTTTTTAAGACAAACTTTGTTGCTGGTCCCTCAGAGAGACCGAATGAAGTCTCACCCTCTCATCCTGTTTTCATGTCCCTGAGTTTGCCTTGAGGTTGAGTGGGGATTCTCTCCTCAGTCTCCGCCATCCAGGGGACATGTTTTGTTGGGAACACATCAGGCAGCCAGTCTGAAAAGATTGGAGTCCAAGACACGTAAGACTCTAAGAGCGCGCTGTTTGTCCCGAACGTGACAAACTCTAGAGGAAGTCTTTGTGTTAAAATTTCCCATCTTGTCTATTTCTGAGAGTAAATTTATGGGAAGCTTGGAAACGGCATTTTCTACATACAGGCATTGGGCCTTCGTTGTGCCCTCTCCAGATTAACCCTGGAAAGTCATTAGCTGCGGTATCTATAAAGAAACATTGAATTAAGTCGCTTTGGGGATAAATATGCTGTTGTAATTAATGCCCCAAAGACAGATCCTTTAAATTAAAAGACTTCTGAGTTATCTTAAAAACTTTTAAAGATTTCTTATTTGGAACCATTGCCTTATTTGTGTTAATGAGCAAATTAGATTAAAAGAAAGACACATAATGTTGTGGTTAGCCCTAAAAAAATTCTCTTGACAGGGCGGCGCCTGTGGCACAGTGGGTGGGGCACCAGCCCCATATACCAAGGGTTGCGGGTTCAAACCCGGCCCCGGCCAAACTGCAACAAAAAAAATAGCCAGTCGTTGTGGCAGGTGCCTGTGGTCCCAGCTACTCCGGAGGCTGAGGCAGGAGAATTGCCTAAGCCCCGGAGTTGGAGGTTGCCGTGAGCTGTGTGATGCCATGGCAGGCTACCGAGGGGGATAAAGTGAGACTCTGTCTCTACAAAAAAAAAAAAGGAAAAAAATTCTCTTGACAAAATTGAAAAGCAAATATCGGATTTAAAACAAAAATTTAACAAGAAAATCTTTTGAAGAACACCCCTGTAGGAACGATGACAGAGGCCAGTTTGCCTCATACCCAAATGGTTAAAGTTTTATGTTTTCATGTCAGCCGCCCTAGGTTCGATTCTCAGGAAGGGAATGAGCCTGTTCTAATTTGATGTTTGTAACTTGTGCCATTCATTGATTCTTTTCTGGGCACAGCTTTTGCTTTCCTATATTCTGTAGAGATATATGGGGATTTTAGATGTTTATGTGTGAACGATCAGCTGAAAAGCTGGAACCCTAGAAAATATGACTGGACAAAATTTTAGCTTACATCTTGTTTATAACTAGTAAGACTTTTATTTCTTGGAGTTACTTTCATGAGTTTTCTAGATCTTATAAAAACTGTTCTCCACTTCTTAAAAGTTACCTCTCGCTTCTTCAATTGGGTAATAACCTTGGTTAAGGCTTATTGATTTTACTTACAAAGTTTCTTTAGTTTAAAAAGTCAAAAGTAAAAATATCAGCTGTTTGTCCTCACTAAAGTTTGCTCCATTCATCTTCACTCCTTTCTACTCTTTCCTCTCTGCAGATCATGAAGTTTTAGCCAATCAAAGGTGGCCAGCTGTTCAAACTGTATTTAAGTAAAACAAATGCAGAGCTGTAACCAATCCAGCTGTTTTTATGCCTCACTTTCTCTTTTCTGTCCATGAATCTTCTCAACATCAGAGTCTCTCTAAACCACTTCTAGTTCAACTGAGCAGTTTGTGAATTACTCTTTTCTCAATTCAACTCTGTTAAATTTAATTTTTATCAAAAGTGGATTCTGAGATAGAACTCCCAGAGACCCCCTAAGAACAGTGAGAGTCCAAGTGAGTTACCTACTGGACCTGTTTACTCTCTCGCTGCAACTGAGGCTTGTGGGTTAGTTCTCTCTCAGACTCCAAAATGTCACAGATTTATGTTTCTAACCCTCTAAGTTTGTTTATACAAATTTTTGATCCTAACTGTGCTCAAAAATGATGACAGGAACTAAAATAGGTCTAAGAGAAGATTGGATCCAATAATTAAATTAGCTTAAATTCCGTTAGAGGCCTCAGGTGTCTGCACCAGGGAGAAACAGACAGCAAATGGCAATGCAAATAGTGCAACCTCCAGCTTTCCAGAATTTGTAGAGATTTCTCTGTTTTCCCCATTTGTTACTTTTTCTGATATGTTTAAAGAAAAATCAATGCCTACGTTTATCATAAAAATCTAAGAGCTAAAGCCAAAATGTATAATAAAAATAAGATCCTTACTCTCTAAAAATCTGAGTACTCTACTTCGTAGCAATGCCTACCTATAAGTGTGTAAGTACTGGGCCCCTAAAAATGGCAAATGCTTACAGAAATGACGAAATCTTACTAAAAGGCAAAATTGTTGCCTACTTAATAATCACTTAAAACAATGAGATAGATAATTTAAAAAATTGGTAGTCAAAATAAAAAAAAATAGTAATATTTAAGAGCCGGCAATAAAAACTCTTTATAAAAGCTATTAAAACTACTTCTGTCCGTATGTCTAGGTATATGGCATTTGTATGTAATATTTCACTACCAAATTATATAAAAAGAGCTCTAAGTAATTGACTTACAATGATAAGTACTTAAATCAAATATTTTTATCAAAAAACTAGAAACTAACTCATAGATTTCATTCAGATGACTTTAGGAACATAGTAATTGACTTCTGCTGAACTTTCTGTTTGATTCTGTTACACTCTGATTCACAATTTTTCTTTTAACTATTAGTTAATTTAAATCTGAATACCTCAGCGATACATAGCTCTCCTTCTATATTCTCTCAGTCTCTAAACTGATTTAGACTCTATAACTTCTACCCAAAGATCCACTTCTTTTTTTGAGACGGAGCCTCAAGCTATCCCCCTGGGCAGAGTGCCATGGCATCACAGCTCATAGCAACCTCCAAGTCCTGGGCTCAAGTGAGTCTCCTGCCTCCGCCTCCCAAGTAGCTGGGACCACAGGCGCCCGCCACAACACCCGGCCATTCTTTGTTTGCAGCCATCATTGTTGTTTGGTGGGCCCAGGCTGGGGATTCGAACCCGCCACCCTAGGTGTATGTGGCTGGCGCCTTAGCCGATTGAGCCACAGGCGCCGAGCCCAAAGATCCACTTCTATTTGGCATGTTAATAATATTTTACTCTGTAATCAGAGTGCTGTCTTAGGCGTGTTCTTTTAAAGGCTTTAGCTGAATGAGGCCACAAAGCTTCTGAGTCTAGACTTCAGTGGGCACAAACAACTGTTGCTTAAGACAAATACCTCAGGGCACGCAAAAGCTTACCCCAAAATGCCTTGAGTCAAACTTGTGATAGCCCTTACTAGAATTTACACATTAACAAGAGGAAAATCTGCCACTATTTACACAGACTCCAAATATGCCTTTGGAGTCCGCCATGCAGTTAGCACTATTTAAAACTCTTATTTCTCAATTGCTGCTGACACTCCTATTGCCAATAGATCTGTAATATCAGGTAGATTGCATATGGAGCTAAACAGACTCCCCGTGGTTCCCTTTCCGTTCTTTTACTCTTTAACTTACATTTATCTCCCATCATATGGGGGATATGTACAAATAAAAAAATAATTAAATATATGCATACATACGGATAGATAAATACATAGATTGTTAGTTAGCTAGTTAGTAATGCCTTAAAATCTTCGATATCTCTGACCAAAGTATTTCCCAATACACTGTTTATAAATTTCATCAAATCTCTGGAGAAAACAGGCCCCCAAAGGCCCAGACTATCCCTTTTTGACACTCCAAATTGATTTTACAGATTTACCTCCAAATTTAAACTTTTCTTACTGTTAATTATTATTTATATAATTAGTAAACAGACTAAATATACTAAAGCTACAACAATAAAAAATTAATAACTAAAAGTATCTCATATTTTAATATTCCTTTATAGATTAAGTCAAATTAAAAAAAACCCTCATTTTAAAACTACTTACTTACAAAGGCTTGTAAGATACTTGTTTAAATTTTGTACCCCACATCACCCCCAATCCTCAAGACAAATAGAATATAAAAATCTAAAACTAAAAATGATTTTTTAAAAAGTCTATCAAGACACTGCACTTAAATAGCCGAAAGCATTTACCTTTGGCCCGTATAAAAATCTAAAATACTCCAATTACAGGCATGGTTTTGAGGTGAGAAAAGTAAAAGCAGTTCAAGAGAGTCTGTCCTGGCCACCCTGTGTAGGCCTCAGCCAAGCCGCAGGCGTTTCCGTTGTCTGCGTGTTTCTCCCCTGACATACTCGTGGCCTAGATTGTAATCTATGATGTTATGTCTCATTCTTTATTTTATGACCCTCACTCTCTGTCTTATGACCCTCACGTGCACTCCCACCCTAAAAGGTGGATAAAAGAGAGGCAAGAGATTGAGTCAGGGGGCTCGGTTTTGGGAAACACGCTGGTGTTCCGAGTACCCCTGGCCGAATAAACCCGCTTCCTCTAATCAACTGGTGCCTGGAGTCTTCTGTCTGCGTGGGTTTCCTGCTACATTTCAACCCCCTTTAAAACAGTGTTCTGTTACCCCATGCCTGCTGGCACCTATAAAACTATTTCTAGACTGATGGAACACCATAAAAATTTAAGTGAACAATTCTATATCATGACTAGCTACATAAAGATGCAAACTAATGTGTTTGGAGCAGATCATTAACAGGTGAAAAGAGGATGGCCTCCACCAACTAACAGACCTTGTCATCCTGTTTGACCAAGAAATCATATGTACATCAAGGTTCTTAGAAAAAGACATGTGCTGTCACTTCACTGTAGAGGTCCTTACGAAAGCACATGGAGTGAGAATAAGATGGAGCCCATCAGGCCGGGGCTGATATGACACAGGTGGTCTGATGGGTTTAGGTCCTAAGTGACCTTCACCTCATGTCTCCCATTCTTGTTGTTTTGTAAATTCAGCTTTAACCTGACAGGGTATATCTTGAGTGGTTCAGGGCAAGTGATTTAGGAGATTAGCTTTTCATGCCATGGCACTCTACCCAGGGGGATAGCTTGAGGCTCTGTCTCAAAAAAAAAAAAAAAAAAAAAGAAATGTTGCTTGGGGTCATGGGTTATGTCAATTATTGTTTGTTATGGGCCATGGGTTATGGCGATTACTGTTGTTTTAAGATAAGTGTTAATTACTGTTGTTTAAGGTAAGGGTTAGTACTGGTTCGTGGTCTTAACTTTTATGTATAAAACTGTGACTTTTTGGAAATGGAAAAACAGAACCATCTCGGAGAGACTACTCTCACTGTTCTCCACAATCGCTGGTCTTCTGACAAATTAAGTGAAGGGATCTCGATGAAACTTGTCCTTTTCCCCTTGGTTGGTTCGCTGAAAAGATCAACTCACAGTTATGGTAGATTAATAAGAGAAAGGATTATTTCCAAATACCATGTGCATAGGGGGAACCACAAGAATGATTTCTCGGTGATGGCCAGTGGCTTTTAAAGATGCCTTTTAGAAGGGAGAGGGAAGAGTGGGGGAAAGTATATGTGCAGCATTTCGTTGCTAGGGGAAATATGTGTTGAAGGGTAGAAACAGATTGGTTTGCAGATTAACCCGGGAGGCAGGTCTGGTGCTTCAAATGACCTTAGGGCCAGGTCTATTAGCATGTGATAAGGAGTCCAGCAGCCCTTTGAGATTTTAGGTAGATAGAGGAAAATCTTTGTTTAGAGTTTCCTGATTATAAATAGCTTTGAATTTAAAATAATCTTTATACCAAGGAATCGTATTTTGGGGTGAAATTTTCTTAACTTCTTCATTGCCCTTGTCTGGAACTTCCCTAGAAGTTTCACACATTAAGAGCTGAGTTGGTAACTGTGGAGAGAGAGAGCATGTTAGTAATTTACTAATAAGATGCTTGAAAAGAGATATAAGAACATAAATCAGAATGAGAATGAATAAGCAGAAAAGAACAGATCTGAGCACGTTTCCCCATACCCCATGAAACCAGTTTCCCATTCGTGGGAATAAGTCAGCCCAATAGAATGGCTTCGCTTTGTTAATTTGTTTTTTTTTTTTTTTTTTTTTGAGATGGAGCCTCAAGCTATCCCCCTGGGTAGAGTGCCATGGCATCACAGCTCATAGCAACCTCCAACTCCTGGGCTCAAGCGAGTCTCCTGCGGCTGCCTCCCAAGTAGCTGGGACCACAGGCGCCCGGCCATTTTTTGGTTGCAGCCATCATTGTTGTTTGGTGGGCCCAGGCTGGGGATTCTAACCCACCACCTTAGGTGTACGTGGCTGGCGCCTTAGCTGATTGAGCCACAGGTGCCGAGCCCACTTTGTTAATTTGATGAAGAATATTTATCTTGTCCTTTAAGAGATGTAGATCAGTCTCTATTTGCCCTGACTGGTTTATGTAAAAACAACATTTTTCCCCAATAACAGCACAAGCTCCTCCTTGTTGAGCTGTCAAAGCATCCAGGATGCTGCGATTTTGAATTACAACAGATGCTAGGCTGTTAACCTCTGATTGAAGTGTTCCTAATGCCTGCATGGTGATGTTGAGCTCTTGTTCTATTGCCATGGAGAGATTCGTGACTGCTCTTTCAGTTTCATAAGTTCCAAATGCTGGGTAAAGGATCTTGAGCATTGAAAAGAATTTTTGACTTATGATATACAAGGGGATTTTTTTTAATGATGTCATGTTTTGTATGTTTATAAGGTACGACGTAATGAACAAATGATCCCAAGTTTGTAATTTGACTGGCGTTTAAAGTGGAGTACTTGGTAACAGAGATAACCAAGTCCACAGCGTCCTGACCATTTGGGTGGGAACCATTTGTATACCTTATCACCACACAAGATAAAAAGACCAGTGTTAGTTATAGATAGAGTTAGGTTAGAACCTGTGACCTTCCAGCCTGGGTTTTGTTGTGTCTTCTCCTCTTCACTGGCAGGTTCACATACCCAGTTGTCATGTGTCCTGTTAATTTGTAGGAACAAAACAGGTTGAGGAATATTTGATATAAAAGGCCTTTCATCTGGCTTTGACAGTTATATGACTTGATGCTATTGCCTAACCAAGTCAGTCCAGACTTCTGGTCTACCCAGATGTAATTGTTAGTGCCCGGTAGTTTAACAAGGAGAGAGAGTGAACTATCCCAAGTTTCACAGGCCTGGCCTATAGGCTGTTCATAACATATGGTGATTTGACATGTATCGTCAATATGAAGGTTAGTGTTGGCGTCATCTATGACCTTTGTGAGAGGTTCAAGAATGCCATTTGTGGAATCGAACCATAGAGTTTGGTCAGAATAGTGTTCCAGGATATCACCTAGAAAATATCCAGCATCATTCCAATTTTCAATGAAGCAGGGAAATTTCTTTTCTAGTGACTTTACCTGAACAAAAGACAGCTCCACAGTTTTTCTACATCCAGTTCTCTTACCAGCAGGTGAAGCCGTATGTGGTTTCTTCTCTGGCTGTGGATACCACATCTTATCATTTGTCCATTTTCCAGATTGGTTCCACCAGGCACTCACATCAGCAGAGATAAAAATGAATTCAGTTTCCTTTGCATGATCTAGATGTTGGCACAACCGGCAATCAGATTGATTAGTTAGTGTGGCCAAGGTTTGAAAGACTGGCACAAAGGGGTGCCGGGTCTGTGCTTGACCTGCTGGAAAAATAATAAGGGTTAGTAAGAGTAAAGCGTAGTTTGAAAGAAGAGCTGCAGTGGAAGATAAAAAGAAGAGAGAATGGGATAGATTGAGGCAATGTGTTAATCACTCAGCTTCCAATGTGTTAATCTCTGAAAGTGGAGGGGGATGCTTAAAGGAAAAAGTGTCTGAACGTGACTATTGGGGGTTTTAAAGGCAAGAAATATAGATTTAAATGAGGTTTCTTGATCCGCGATCTTGGGAATAGCTGTCTACTTTGTGGAGTCGAGGAGTCGTCTGCTTCAGGGGCCTGGGGATTGGCCCTGGAAATACTTACTTTCAGGTCACCTGTAGGAGTCGTCTTCCATCTGTCTTGGTGTATTCTGGTGTGGCTCATGTAAATCCAGGAGGGCTTTTCCTTTACTTTTATGGAAGTAAAAGTGGTGGTTTATGGTGGTTAGCAGTACTTCATAAGGGCCTTTCCAGCGGGGTGACAGTGCATGTTTTCTTTTAAAAACTTTGATATAGGCTCAGCGCCTGTGGCTCAAGTGGCTAAGGCACCAGCCACATACACGTAAGGTGGCGGGTTCAAATCCAGCCCGGACCCGCCAAACAACAATGATGGCTGCAACCAAAAAAAAAAAAAAAAAAATAGCCGGGTATTGTGGCGGGCGCCTGTGGTCCCAGCTACTTGGGAGACCGAGGCAGGAGACTCGCTTGGGCCCAGGAGTTGGAGGTTGCTGTGAGCAGTGAAGCCATGGCACTCTACCCAGGGTGATAGCTTGAGACTCTGTCTCAAAAAAAATAAAAATAAAAATAAAAAAAATAAAAAAATAAAAACTTTGACATATACACGATCTCCTGGCTGAAAAGGATGGCAAGGCTTGTCAGTTGGTGGAAGCCATGCTCTTTTCACCTGTTGATGATATACTCCAAGTACATCAGTTAGCGCCTGTATATAGCTGGTTATGGTATCAAATTGTTCACTGAGGTCCCTATACTTTCCAGTCAGCTCAGAAGGTTTAGAGGTGCCAGTAGACATAGGGTGACCAAACACTATTTCAAAGGGTGTTAATCCACGTCTTCCATTTGGGATATTATGGATTTTTATAAGGGCCAGAGGTAATGCTTCTGGCCATTTAAGTCCAGTGACTTGACATGTGTTTTTTTTTTTTTTGACTTGACATGTTTTTGCCAAAGTTCTCTTTATTTCTAGGTTTTTACATTCTACCTGTCCTGAGGATTGAGGGTGATACGGGGTATGAAATTTTAATGAGTACCTCAGAGCCTTTGCAGGTAGATGATTTGTTTCTGCTGTGAAATGTGGCCCTTAATCCTATTCAATTCATAAGGGTATACCAAATCGAGGAATAATTTCAGTTACCAATTTCTTTACTACTGTTGTAGCATCTACGCGTCTGGTTGGGTAACATTCAGTCCATCCATTAATTATACAGATAATAACTAAGCAATGAGACAAGCCTAAAGCTGGAGGTAAATCTATAAAATCAATTTGGAGTGCCACAAAAGGCAATGCAGGTCTTTGGGGGCTCCCTAAAGAGCATTGGTCTCCTCAAGAGATTTGGTGAGACTGACAAATAGTACACTGGGAAATAATTTGGTCAGAGATTTTGTAGATCCCAGGGCAGTACCAACTATTTTTTAGTTCCTTCATTATTCCCCGTTTGCACATATGTCCCATTTGGTGGGAGATAAGTACAAGCCAAAAAGTTAAAAGAAAGGGGGCTATGGGGAGTCCATTTGGTCCAATATATAATCCATTTGATAACTGTTTAGCCCCATTATGTGTCCATTTATCTTTTGCAGATTGTGGAGTATTAATCTGATGATTAATGATGTCAGATAAGGATAAGGGGAGGAATGGAAAAAGGATTGGGGGTGACCATCATTGGCGGCATATTTTGCAACTCTGTCTGCTCTATTATTTCCTAGAGATGTAGTCTCTGTTTCTTTAGTGTGGGCTGGGCAATGAATAACAATTTAGAGGGGAGGTGAATAGCTTGTAATAGGGAATCAATTATAGGCCCACTGGCGATAGGGGTGCCAGCTGACATTAAGAAACCACGAGACTTCCAAATCGTGCCAACTGCATGACAGACTCCAAAGGTGTATTTGGAGTCTGTGTAAATTGTGGCAGATTTTCCTTCTGCCAATGTGCAGGCTCTAGTGAGGGCTGTAAGTTCAGCAGCTTGTACTGATTTTATAGTAGATAGGGAGCATGCTTCCAGGGTTTCATGTAGGGAAACTATAGCATAACCAGCTATTATACTACCTATGAAATCATGTTTGCAAGAGCCATCACAAAAGAGAATTAAGTCTGGGTTGTCTGAAGGAATGTCTGAGAGATCTTCTCCTGGTTTTGAAACCATATCAACAGCTGTATAGCAATCACGTGAGATGGAGTGGGGGTCTCCATCATCAGGCAGAAGTAGGAGTGTAGCTGGATTTAAGGTGTTACAGTGGTGTAAGATAATGAACGGGTTGGTTAGTAGGGCTTGCTCATAGGTGGTCTGCCTCCTACTAGAGATGCTGTGTTTTGTGGACTTGTAAAGAGAGTAGACACAGCATGGGGAACATGCAGATGAATAGGGGGACCACCTGTGAGGGTGCTGGCTTTGTCAATTAAGGTGGGGGCTGCTGCATCTGCACATAGGCTTGGGGGTGTGCCTGCAGCCATGGGATCTAATTGACATGAAAAATACGCTATAGGGTGGATCTGAGAGGAAAAAGCCTGTCCTAAAATGCCAGCAGCAATTCCATTGTTTTCGGGGCAATATAGATGGAAAGGTTTATAAAAATTGGGTAAGCCCACTGCAGGAGGTGTGGATAATGCTAATTGAACAGTTTTAAAAGAATCTAATGCCTCTGGGGGCCAGAGGGTAGGTTCTTGGATACTGTCAGGAAGGAGGGAATATAATGACTTAGCCGCAAAATTATGACTCCATTGGCGGCAGTAGGCAGCTGCTCCTAGAAATTTTCATAGTTGTTTTTGAGTTTGGAGAAGGGCAATAGACAAAATTGACTGAAGGTGTTTTGGGGTGAGTTTTTGAGTGCCTTGAGATATTTCATGTCCTAAGTAAGTAACAGTGGTCTGTACCCACTGGAGTTTAGACTTAGAGGCTTTATGGCCTTTCTTAGCTAGAGCTTTTAAAAGAATGACAGAGTCTAAGAGGGCACCTTGTTTAGTTTGATTACAGAGTAGAAGATCATCAATGTATTGAACTAGAGTGGACCCATGCTTAAAGGTTATAAAGTCTAGATCACCCTTGAGAATTTGAGAGAATATTGAGGGAGATTCACAATATCCTGGGGGTATTCGGGTCCAAGTTAATCATCTCCCTCTGAAGGTAAATGTAAAGAGAAATTGTGAGTCAGGGTGTAAGGGAATTGAAAAGAAAGCTGAGCAGAGATCAATTACTGTAAACCAGGCTGTACTAGCAGGAATGGAGGTAAGTACTGTAGCTGGATTAGGAGCAACAGAGTGTTGAGGGATTACAAAGTAATTTGCGGTTCTCAGATCTTGTACAAACTGGTAGATCTGGTTTCCATCTGAACCAACTTTTCCTTCCTTTTTACTGGTAGAATTGGTGTGTTTCAGGATCTGGCAGTGAAAATGAGTACTCTCCCTGCTGTAGAAGGGAGTCTATTACAGGTTCAGTTTCCCCTTCTGTATGTCTTGAGAGAGGGTACTGAGCTACTGAAGGAAAAGTATTGTTTTGTTTTTTCCAAGGGATGCTTACAGGCTCTGTGCTTAGTAGTAATCTAACTTCATTTACATGTTTTGCCCAAAGGCTGTCCAGGACATCTTCTAGGATTGCA
>CAUYQV010130208.1:0-29202 GCA_963574575.1 Galagoides demidoff
TTAGTTTAAAAATTACATTTTAAAACTGGATTTTTATTTTTTTAGGTAAAATTTTTTTTTTTCAATGGATACTGGGTAAATTTTTTTTTTTTTTTTTTTTTTTTTTTTTTGGTTTCTGAGATATAGTCTCACTATGTCACCCTGGCTAGAGTGTACTGACATCATGGTAGCTCACTGCAACCTAAAACTCCTGGGCTCAAGGGATCCTCCTACCTTAGTTTCCTGAGTAGCTGGGACTACAGGCATACACCACCATGCCCAGCTAATTTTCCTATTTCTTATAGAGTTAAGGTCTCCCTCTGGCTCAGGCTGGTCTGGAACTCAAGATTCAAGCAATTCTCCTACCACTGGCTCACAAATTGCGGGGATTATAGGCATGAGCCACTGCATCCAGCCCACTTCTAGGAATTTTGACAAAAATATATACACCTGTTTGACCAACATTCCAGATATAAGACGTTTTTATCATCTAAAGAAACTCCTTCCTATTCTTTCCAGTCAATCTCCACCATCCACAGTTAAGTTATTTTTAATTTATTTTTAATACCTAGGCATTTACAAACATGGATACATGTTAACTCCCTTCTCCTATAGTCTAAGTTCCCAACTAAGAAAGTAATTAAGTCCGTAAGAGATTTTAGTTTGATAACTCAACTGCCATCAACAATATCTATAACTTAAAACTGTATTTCCTAATTTACATGTATCTACTTAAAACATGTAGAAACACAAAATATCACTGTTTGTTTTTTAAAACAATAAAATAATTTTAAAATTTTAAACTATAATCCAACTAGCTTCCACATAAAAGCCAAACCAGTTTCACATCAGAGTAAAAGGATAAATAAATTTAGCACATGCCTTTTACACAAATAAAAATAGTTACTGAATTAACCTGCCATATTTTTTAAAACTGCTAAGATCAGCAGTATCGTCTAAAAATTATTCTATTTTTGAATAATAACTGACCAAAATCTACAAACTTAACCTCTATTCCACTTATTTCCACTACAAAGCTATTAGCAAAACAATCCTATTCTGCAAGATCAAGTCATTAATATTCTCCACATGAATCCCTTATTATTGCCTACATACAATAACGAAAACACGTGGTTTAAGATATGACAGGTACAAAGTATTAAAATATATGTACAGATATTACAGTGAATTTAGAATTATAAGCTTGCATACAAAGGGAAAAAATTCCCAAATATAAAATTTTCAGTAAAAAAATAAACGCCACTGGGCACTATTAATAAATTTCATAAATGACTGCTTATAAGTCAACCCTGGGAAGCCTAGCCAACCAACACCTTGTCTGTATTCGGCCCCTTACCTTCAACCTGTCTGCCAGTGAGAATGTGCTGGGAAGACAACGGGCATACCTTGTCTCAAAATCACACACACAACATCACTTCTAAAAGAAAACTGCAGTGTCACATGTAATGAAAAGAAACCAAAGAGAAAGCCAACGAATTCTGAAGGGCGTTTAACATTTTAATTTACAGTATTATTTCTTATTGTATTTAAAACCATATAAAACCCAGGAACATCTTGACTCTAAAGTGCCATCTGTTTCTAACAAAAAAGTACACTATGGCAAAGAAAGAAAGGGAGAAAAGATTAATTTCTATTCCCTCCATGCCAAAAATTTTCATTTCCAGCGTTTCCGATTAGAAAGCCAAGCATCTACTAAGTGCAAGTTGAATCAGGGAACCAACACCGTCAGGGCCTCTGCCTCTAAAACACAAATGAACCACAGGACTGCCTGGAAAACCAGAATCCTTTTCTCCCACTCCTCTGGCAACCTCACAACTTAAGTTTTAAGTCTCAAAGCCCCCGTTACTACTAAGACTTTTGCAAGGAAAGAAATGCCCGTAAAGCAGGCCACGCACCCCCGCAAGCGGCCCGCCCCCTACCCCACCTGCCCGCGGTCCCGGCCTCCAG
This sequence comes from Galagoides demidoff, assembly GCA_963574575.1. Classification (NCBI taxonomy): domain Eukaryota; kingdom Metazoa; phylum Chordata; class Mammalia; order Primates; family Galagidae; genus Galagoides; species Galagoides demidoff. The sequence continues at coordinate 1,948 of CAUYQV010130208.1, forward strand.
CTCCACCTTTCCGTGAGGTCCCCGCCGTCCAGGCACCACAGCGGGAAGCCGCGGTCGAATCCTCCCCCAGAGTCGTCAGGGTGGGTGCCGCGGCCGTCGGAGAAATCTTGCTCCGACACCACCTCAGCCACTGGCAGGGAGGCAGCACCCGGGCAAGGAATGTGGGTAAAGCGGCCGCGGGTTCGGCAGAGGGGCGTGACCGCCAGTTGGCCGGGCTGAGCTAGGTGCCAGAGGTGCCCTAGCAAGGCGCGGTCGCGACAGACTGGGGTGCGGGAGCAGGCAATGAGAAGGGAAGGCGCTCGCTCTCTTACCGCTAGGTCTGGATTGCGGCTGTCCCTATGTGACACGGCTCGGATGACCCCCGCTCGCCAATTCCGCCGGCTGCGTCCGCTCTCCCCACGCTCCGGACGCGCCTCCTCGCCGACCGCCACACACAAGAACCGCTTCCCCACCAGCTCCGGCCGCGTCTCCACCGCCATAGCCGTCGCTGCCAAGACGGTCGCTGCCGCCTCCACTGCGAAGGAACCAGTGAGACGCCCCCCTCCTACCGGCCGCCCATGCTGAGGAGAGCGGACTGAGAGACGGCGGCGCCCCGGCGAGCGAGCGCAGACTCGGCGGCGCACCGGCCGCCCAGCACAGCAGGTCACAGCGACCTCTTCTCTCTCTGTCTCGAACACTTTCCTGGACTCCCAGATTCACAGCCTTGGGCTACAGCTCTACCAAAAGAAAAAGGAAAAAAAAAAAAAAAACCTGACACAAATCACTATACGGCCGTCGGAGGGCCTGAGGCAGCCCCGGCCACCGCCGCCGCAGCGCCGCGGCCAGTACTACTCCGCCTCCTCACCCACTGGCGCGGCAGGGAGCGCGCAGCGCGTCTCCTTCCGCCGCGCGGGTGGGGGGGAGGGAGCGCCAGGAGGGTCGGCGGAACCACCGCAGACGGAAAGTAGTGCCCGACGCGGCGGCGGCTGAAGGACCAGCCAAGCTCCGAGGGCGGCGGCAGCTCCGAGACCACTGAAGGAATATAGGCGCAGGGAATCTCCTTCAGCAACGCCGATTAAAAGCATTTGGGGTCCCTTTCTATTCGTCGCTACCCAGAGGTTGGTGAAACTGAAGTGTACTGGTTGCATTCTGGTTCATAAAATAAACTCCGGATTAAGAACCTCATCTCCAGAGCACTGTTTTTCAGAAAACAGAGCAGCGGCCGTCGGAGTTAGCTTAAATTAGCAGTCCTGCAGTATCAGCAGCACAGCAGAGCGGCAACGCATTGAAAATTAACAGTCCGACTTTAAATGAAAATGAAGAAAAAGCTGCCATCTTTTCATTCTTCCCATTTGTGGTGACACTAATTACATGTTTAACCTATTCAGAGATTTACACCTTACCACTGCTTTGCTCTAAGAACGCCAAAGGCTCCGCTGCAGGCTTTTGTCACCGTCCTTAAATTTCACAAACTGTCTCTGCGCTAATCTTAGTACTTTTAGTACTAGCACATAGCTCAAACACACTGTTCAAGATAATAAAAACAAGGAAAGGCTCCAGATTCGGTTATTTTAAAATACCATGGAAAGAAAGTGATTTGAACCAATCACAGTGCAAATAAATAAATTATGTTTATTTCCCGTCCAATCACAATGGGACATCATAACTCATGCACACACAGATCTCCAACTTGGAACAATTACTTCCTCTATGATCATCCTGAGTTTTTCTAAATCAGACCGCTCTAAAGATGGCAGTGAGCAGTTCATAATTTCAGGAATACTTTCTAGTGTTTTTAAAAGGCAGTTGTGGTATTTCAGTGGTCCTAGTGATTGTAACAGCTTCAAAAATTATTTTAGTCCAATAAAAATTTCAGTTTCTTAGACATTTTTCTAAACCTCTATTCAAAAAAAGTTATCTTTTTAAAGGAGTTTACATTAGTAATCTGAATGTTTAAAATAAACATAATAAGGCTCTTACCCATTTTCCATAGAACACCCAAGCTGGGCTGTCAAAGTGGAAAAGCACAGCCACTGCTCACAGGCTAAGGAAGATGGATTTTTATCACGATGGCCTAATTTTGCTAAGCTAAAGACCAAACACAGAACTATAATATATAAAAAGAAAAACTGTGTCCAAAAATTCATATTAGCAATTTTGCTTGGGCAATTTTCTGGTTTTTTTTTTTTTAAAGATGGGAATTTTATTTCTAAGTCCACTTTTTCAGTGTACACTGTACTACTACACTTAGAAAATTATCGTAAGAATTATGGACTTAAGATTTCTTTTTTTACTTTATTTTTTATTTCCTTTTTAAAAACAGAGTCTCACTTTGTCACCTTCGGTAGGGTGCTGTAGCGTCACAGCTCACAGCAACCTCCAGCTCTTGGGCTTAGACAATTCTCTTGCCTCAGCCTCCAGAGTAGCTGAGCCACAAAGCCCAGGTATTTTTTTGTTGCAGTTTGGCTGGGGCTGGGTTCGAACCTGCCACCCTCGGTATATGGGGCCTACGCCCTACTCACTGAGCCACAGGCACCGCCTAGGGACTTAAAATTTCTAAAGTGTCACTTTATATTAAGGAAACAGTAAAACAACCTGGGAAAAATAATATATGGAAAAATAAAAGCGCAAGGAGATCCACATTCTGATAGCAAATCACTGATGATTAACCTGGGCATGAAACAAAAAGTGGAAAATGCCTGATTCCTAATTCTCAGTGATATGCTAGGAGCAAATGAAAAAATACACTCATTTGAGAAGATATGCAAATTTTACAATTATATAAATCCCATTTGCCAAATTATATTCTTACAGTATAGATGGTTGAGTTGAGCTGACTTACATAAAACTGCCTGCTGTTTTCTATTTTGAAGGCAAACTGATGTAAATGGTCCCCTAGGAGTCCCCTCTGCATGCTGAATTCCACCCTCTTAAATGTTCTCAAATAGCATGTAAATCCAATAAGTCAGTGCAAATATTTCATATGTTTGAAAGTTTTTGAGGAGGTCATATAGCCCCATATTTTTTTCTTTTTTTTTGTAGTTTTTGGCCAGGGCTGGGTTTGAACCCACCACTACCAGCATATGAGGAAGGCACCCTACTCCTTTGAGCCACAGGCACTGCCCTAGTCCCATATTTTTAATCAAACTTCTTATATTCTTAGACTATATGGGAAGATGACAACTTTTGTTATTACTAAAAATATATTTTAGGGAGGCGCCTGTGGCTCAGTGAGTAGGGCGCCAGCCCCATACCAAGGGTGGCAGGTTCAAACCCAGCCCTGGCCAAACTGCAACAAAAAAATAGGCAGGTGTTGTGGTGGGCACCTGCAGTCCCAGGTCCGCAGGAGGCTGAGGCAAGAAAATTGCCTTAAGCCCAGGAGTTGGAGGTTACTGTGAGCTGTGATGTCACTGCACTCTACTGAAGGCAACAAAGTATGACTATCTCTTAAAAAAAAAATAATTATATATATATACATATATACACACACACACACACACACACACACACACACACACACATATATATACACATTTTAAATTCTGTTCCATAAAGCTCTTGGCTGCAGCCAATAAATAAAGTTCACACTAATTCATGGATTTTTTTTTTAGTAGGTATTTTCCTTTCAAAGAAACTCAGAGTGCATTTTCTAAAATGTAGAATAATAAATCCTTAAAGGCTTTTTATTTGCTTGCTGGAGGTTTTTTTTGCTTTGTTTTGTTTGGGGGTTTGTTTATATTATTTTGGGGTTTATTACAGGGTTTGTTTATATTATTTTATTTTTGACAGCAAATCATAACTTTGTAAATGAAATCAGAAGAATTTTTAAAGTCAAATTTGAAACTTTCAAATTTTTTTTGTAGTCAGTGAGTTTCCTTACATTCTTTATTTTAATAAAGAGCCTCAAAAAATGCCAATATTTATGTAATGAAAAGACAAAGCAAAGAGTGGTGGTATTTTTCACTACACGGCTAAAAGAGTAATGGTGAAGAATTTAAAATAACCAACTTTACTCAAAGAAGCTAAAAAATTAGAAATAAGACAAGATCATCTATTCCTTCCATCCACACATATCAACATGTACATTTAAAATGGCTACACCCATATATCAATTCAAACATACACCATTATATTAAATGTCCTAACCTCCATAAAAGATACATTGGGAGATTATTTGTTTTTTTAAAATGTGCAAAAATTTATTCATAAAAACTATTTGGGTCATCCATGGCGCCCTATACCTGTAGTCCCAGATATTCAGAGGCTGAGGTGGGAAGATTGCTTGAGGCCAGGATTTCAGTCCAGCCTAGGCAATATAGCAAGACTCTTGTTTCTAAAAAAGAAAAAAAATATTAATCAAAACTAAAATACAGGAGGGAAATGTATCTATTGTAATAAGAATTGTAATTATCAGCTAGGTGCCCCTTGGCTCAGTGGTTGGGGCACCAGCCCCATGCACCAGGGCTGGTAAGTTCAAGTTCGACCAGGGCCTGCTAAAACAAGTGACAACAATAACAAGAAAATAGCCAGGCTTTGCAGCAGGCACCTGTAGTCCCAACTACTTGGAAGTCTGAGGCAAGAGAATTGCTTAAGCCCAAGAGTTTGAGTTTGCTGTGAGTTGTGACCCCAAGGCACTCTACCAAGAGTGACATACTAAGAGTTTGTCTCAAAAGAAAAAAAAATCATAATTATCTACTTCATTAGCAAAGACTAGCAGTGTATGAAGTTTAGTTTCAATAAGCAAAAGCCTACTGGGTTTAAGTTTTTCACTTTTTAACTTGGTATAATTGTGGAAAGGGTTAATTAATCTGCTTTCATATATGCCAATGTTTTGTGGCATTATAGGTCTCTACTCAAAAAAAAAAAAACCAATCACTGCTATAACACAAACAGATTAACAGTTTAACACATTAGCTACCATCTATAGAACACTTACTATACACATGAAATATTTCAGATACACATGAAATCTCACTTCAAGGATGAGGAAAAGGAGATTTAGAGAAGTTAATAATTTATGTAGGAATACAATTAAGAAAGTTGTTTTCGGCTCCGCACCTGTGGCTCAATCGGCTAAGGCGCCAGCCACGTACACCTAAGGTGGCAGGTTCGAATCCCCAACCGAGGCCCGCCAAACAACAATGATGGCTGCAACCAAAAAATGGCTGGGCATTGTGGCGGGCGCCTGTGGTCCCAGCTACTTAGGAGGTGGAGGCAGGAGACTCGCTTGAGCCCAGGAGTTGGAGGTTGCTATGAGCTGTGATGCCACTGCACTCTACCCAGGAGGATAGCTTGTGGCTCCGTCTCAAAAAAAAAAAAAAAAAAAAAAAAAAAGAAAGTTGTTTTCAAAATCTGGCCGTGGGATAACAAAGGCTACTTTTCTGAACCACTATGCTAAAAAAAAAAAAAGGCTTAAAAGAAAAAAGTTCAGTCATCAGGTTGCTTCCTCCTGATTTATAGTTTATTCATAATTAATTTGCTTATTATTTACTTAGCACTTACTATGTGTCTCACATCCTGCAAGGTTTTGAAGATAAGACCTTTGTTCTTGAGAAGCTCATAGTCTATCTGGAAAGATAGACAATAGAAATGCTTTGGTTTATTTGTTTAAGAAACTACCAATAGAATAACATACAAATTCAATGCATTTTAACAAATACTTTGCAAATCTACTATACTTTGGGAGACTTTCATTAATTATCAAACATAAAAACTTGGTTGAGTTTATGGAGTCTTAGACTACCCACACAGGTATCTAAAACATCTAGAAAATGTAGAAGACAGTATTATTAGTAAAATGAAGGAAACTGAGAGTTTCAATTGAATTAACCAAATGAAACACCAAAAATAAAAAAGAGTATAAATTTGTTACCATGTTTTTATTAAATATTAAATAATTTGTTTTTAGGTATTTGCTTAAATATGTATTGAAAATGAATTCCTCGATCACATTTATCATAATGGCAAGATAACTCCGGGCCAGAAACTGCGGATCATGCTTGTAATCTCAGCACTTGGGAGGCTGAGGCGGGTAGATTATCTGAGCTCAAAGGTTCAAGACCAGCCTGAGTCAGAGGGAGACATCATCTCTACAAAGAGTCAGGCATTATGGTGGGTGCCTGTAGTCCTAGGTACCTGGGAGGCAGAGGAAAGAGAATTGTGTAAGCTGGAGTGTTTAGGTTTCTGTGAGCTGTGATGCCACAGCACTCTACCCAGGGTAACATAGTGAGACTCTGTCTTAAAAAAAAAAAAAAAAAAGATAAGGTATCTCAAACTTCTATTCCTCAAGGAAACCATTCCTGATTCCCAGACTGAGTCACATTCTCCAATTAAGGACTTTCAAAACACGCCCTGTTTATCTTGCTACAACCGTATCTAGACTATTCATTGTATAATTGATCATTTAATATTTGTCACCCTCGGTAGACTATAAGCTCCATGAGGACAGGACAGTATATCTTTATCTTGCTTATAACAATACACTTAGCAATTACTAGGTCTTGCTAAGAAAAGATAATAATTAGGGCAGCACCTGTGGCTCAAAGGAGTAGAGTGCCAGCCGCATATACTGGAGGTGGTGGGTTCAAACCCGGCCCCGACCAAAAACTGCAAAAAAAAGGATAAAAGATAATAATTAAATGAACTAATAAACAGCAAAATGTACCTTTTCCCAAACCTAACCACTATGAGGAACTTAGAATCTCTAAATCAAGAATCACAAGAGTTCCTATTCTTCCTATTTATCTCCTTCATAAAAATGTCTTACATACATATATTTCATTTCACCATGAAGGTAAAAAGTTAAACCTTCAAAAATGTGCCTCATCAGAAATGAATGTTCCTGGGGAAATTTCTAAAGAAAAGATATGAAGGAAGAGTTACTCATCATAAGGAAACCATTTATTCATTTAGTTACCACATTACCAATTTAATACAAATCCCAAAATACCTCCAAGTGATCCTTTGAGTGTACATCCAAAACACTAGTCAATTTTTGGTCTTCTAGTGTCTCAATGTCTTTGAGGAAGCCAAAATAAAAACGAACTTTCTGACTATCTTATCAATGCCATGTGGGAGGAGGGAATGAGAGAAGGAAGAAAAGAAGATAGGAAAGATGAAATGAAGGAAGAAGGAAAGAAGCAATCTTTATTGAGCCTTCTAATTGTATGCTTTCTACATCTGCTACTTTGTTTCCAACTTAAAATCTGGCATTATAGGAACCTGCCACTTTTTTTCAAAATCTTCTCCTCTACTAAAAGGAAAAACAAGTTGGATTTTTAGTGATAAAAAATTAAAAATTTTGAGAGAATGCATAAAGCACTGAAAAATTCCTTATCTGCTAAGAGAGAAATGGAAAGCTCCCAGTAAGCACATAGTAAGGTGTCCCAAAGCACTTTTCCTCTGTTCATCACTCCTTTCATAAATGCTCAAACTATTAATTACCATGCCAGGTGCAAGTCTGCACTTTACAAACATTCCTAAATGATCACATTTCTATTGGTCTCACAAGCTTTCACCATTGCCACATACTAGTAACTATAGAGTAAAAGTCCTAAAAGTCCTCTGTCCATGAAAGTTCATTAAATAAATGTTTCTGAACTTGTATTAAAGCTATAAATGAAGGAAAGGCAGAGTAACTAAACAATAATGCTGACTCAAAATCTCAGCATTTGAATTATACTCCACTGATGTTCACCACAGACGAACCTATATTTTACATGAACACAGAACTTTATGATCACAAACGCACAGCTCTGAGACAAACTTCTCAAATTAATGGCATCTGGTTTCAGAGAAACAAAACCAAAAAGACAAGACCTAGCAAGCAATGAAATACAGGGAATTTTTAGACATTCCTTTCTTTGACACAATCTAAAAAAGTCACTTGATTACAAATAATCAGATTGATAAGACAGAACAGAAACATGTAATAAAAATAAATTGCTCCATATAAAGGAAAGCATTGTCTTCTGACTTCACATCTGCTTCATTACTATAGAAAATTTATTTATTAACCTAGTGTTCCAATTCCAAAGACTGTTCTCACAGAAGCACAGTATTTAGAAGCCCTAGATTTCACTTTAAAAATCACAATAGAAACCTAAAAATGATACGTCAAAAAAGATGTTACTACAAACTTAGAATTCAAATCTACATTCTGAGAGCACAGAATTCAAAACAACACTCCAGAGCACATTTTGGTATGATTTAACATTAAATAGACAAATATGCAGTAATGATAGTATATCATCTCATTGTAACATTTGAAAAATAATAAATACTGAAGTCTTTCTACCTAAAAGTATTTGTTTTGCTAAGAAATAGACGGAAGAAATACATAGACGCCAATCAACATCATTTTTAACAGAATATGCAACCACTTATATAAAACTAATGAATTCCTATTCCAAAGTCATTTACAAATACCTGTTTTAAGGTATATATCTGAAATGTAGCACTTAAAAGTGAGCAGTCACATAATGTGGTATAATGAATGAGAAGGAGTCATTGAAGTCTAGATTATTTCTGCCACTCCCTACTGTATGCTTTCAGCAAACTACCTGTTCAAAAAATGTATGGCTAACTTCATTTTTAAGTATACTTAAAAGTATGCTTCTAAGGCTTCCAAGTAATTTAGCAAATAGCAAAGTGTACTCTATTGTCATATTCAAGGACCCAAAATCTTTTAATAAGGATTAACAAAAGTAATATTGCTTAGCAAAACAAATACTTTTAGGCAGAAAGATTTCAATATTTATTATTTTTCAAACATCACAATGACATGATGTACTAATATTACTAAATATTAATATATAACCACATATTACCAATCAATATTATTAATACATACTAATTAATAATACAAACCAAAGTTATTTCCCAATTAAACACCAGTTTTTACATCATGTACAAAGAAAGCTTGTTTGCTCTGAAACTTTTGTCATAAAGCTATTAAAACAAATAGACTGTGCACATGCATGAGTGTCTCTATGTGCTAGCTGATTCTTGCTGCTGCTTCTTGCTTTAAAATAGGAAAAATGTGCCAGGTACAGTGACTCATGCCTGTAATCCTAGCACTCTGGGGAGGCCAAGGTGGGTAGATTGCTTGAGTTCAGGAGTTCTAGACCAGCCTGAGCAAGAGCAAGGACCCAACTCTAAAACAATAGCCAGGGGTTGTGGTGGGCAACTGTGCTCCCAGCTACTGGGAGGCTAAGGCAAGAGAAATCACTTGAGCCCAAGAGTTTGAGGTTACTGTGAGCTATGACACCACGGCACTCTACCCAGGCTGAGAAAGTGAGTCTCTGTCTCAAGGAAAAAAAAAAGTTAAAATAATAACAAAAGACTTTTTCAGGCAAAGAAAGGCAAAGCCATTGCCAGCAGAATTAAGAAAAAATATGACACAAGGGAGAAATGTGGACATATATAAAGAAGCAAAGATTTCCGGAAATGGTTAAAATAAAACTAAAGAAAAATAACTTTATTCACATTTTTTGATCATTACAAAAGATAACTGTCTCAGGCAAAAATTATAGCAACGCATTATAGGGTTATACTAAAATGTATAACACAACAGCATAAAATATAGCAAGGAAAAATTGGAAGCGTATGGTACTAAGCCTCTTACACTAACAAGAAGTGATATATTATTTGAAGGTGCACTGTGATTAATCAAAATGTGTATTACAACTAGCTAGGGCAACCACACAAGAAGAAATGAATGAAAATATATAAATAACAAGCCCACAGGGAAGATAAAATAAAATCATAAAACATACTCAACTAACCCAAGAAAAGGTAGAAAAAAAAGAAACAACAAATGGAACAAACAAGAGCCAGTAAGATTCTAATCATGTCAATAATTGCTTTAAATGTGAATGATCCAAATGCAGCCACTAAAACAGACTGCCACGTTTAAAATAAGCCATACCTAAATATATTCTTTCAACCAAAAGCCAACTTTAAATATAAAAACAAAGTGAAATTACATACATGTATATACCATGTCAACAAAAACCTAACCACAAATGGAATGGCTAGTAATCTCAGAAAAAAATAGATGTCCACGCAAGGAAAATTATAGAATGCTTTAGAGTAAGAGATAAAGAAGGACATTAAATGATAATAATAGGCTCAATTCACCAACAACACACTAAATTACTAATTGTATATATACCTATGAACAGAGCTTCCAGATACATAACACAAAAAATTACAGGAATAATAGTAATAGAAGAAATGAACAAATCCACAAACATACTATTATAGAGACATTAGAACTCATTTCTTAGTAATTTTTAGGACAAGACACAGAAAATGAGTAAAAATACAGGAAGCTAGAACACTGTGGATCAGCTTTTCCTAAGTCACAATTATATGAAACCCTACCCAATAACATCAAAATATGTAGTCTCTGGCTTGGCACCCATAGCTCACTCAGTAGGGCACCAGCCACATGCACCGACGCTGGAGGTTTGAGCCCAGCCCAGGCCTGCTAAACAATAATGACAACTGCAACCAAAAAATAGTAAGGCTCTGTGGTAGGTGCCTGTAGTTCCAGCTACTTGGGAGGCTGAGGCAAAAGAATTACTTAACCCCAAGAGTTTGAGGTTGTTGTGAGCTGTGTAACAATAGAGCACTCTACTGAGGGCACATAATAAGACTCTGTCTCAAAAAAAAAAAAAAATATATATATATATATGTGTGTGTGTGTGTGTGTGTGTATAGTGTTTTCAAGTGCGCATGGAACAGTCATTCACTAAGGCAGACTATATACTGGGCCATGAACTAAATCTTCACGTAACAACAAAAACCCAGAAACCACACAAAGTATGTTACTGAGCAAAAAAGAACTAAACTAGAAATCAATAAAATAGATTTCTAGGAAATTCTTAAACATCTGGAATCAGCATACTTCTTCTTCTTTTTTTTTTTTGAGACAGAGTCTCACTATGTCACCCTGGGTAGAGTACCATGATGTCACAGCTCACAGCAACCTCATTGCTTAACCTCTTGGACTTAAGCAATTTTCTTGCCTCAGCCTCCCAAGTAGCTGGGACTTTACAGATGTCTACCACAACGCCCATCTATTTTTTTTTGTTGTAGTTGCCATTGTTGTTTGGCAGGCCCGGGCTGGGTTTGAACTCTCCAGCCTTGGTGTATGTGGCCGGAACCCTAGCCACTGAGCTACAGGCACCAAGCCAGTATACTTTTTAATAAAGCAAAAATACACCATGATCAAATGAAAATTGCAAGTAAAATCAGAAATTAAACAAAAATGAAAACATAAATGTCAAAATTTGTGGGATATAGAAAAGTACTTTGAATGAAACATAATTAAATGCCTATTTTTGGAAAAATGTTATTTTAGTGAAAACTTGTGCCTTGAAAAATCAGGAAAAGAAGGGCAAAGTAAGCCTGAGCAATCAGAATGAAGAAAATGAATTTTTAAAAAATTCCATTAAGCTGATAAAAATACAGAAAAATCAATAAAACCAGAAGCTGGCTTGGGGAAAGATTAATAACACTGATAAATCAAGCTGGGTGCAGTGGCCTAGGCTATAGTCCCAGTTAATTGTGAGGCTGAAGGAGGAGGATCACTTGAGGTTAGGAGTTCAGGTCCACCCTGGACTCGAAGGTAGAGAGACCCCCATCTCCCAAGGCACGGTGGTTCATGCCTATAATCCAAGCACTTTGAGAGGATTGCTTGAGCTTAGGAGTTCAAGATCAGCCTGAGCAAAGCAAGACCCTGTCTCTACTAAAAATACCAAAACTAGCTGGGCACAGTGACAAGCATCTATAGTTCCAGCTACTCACAAGGCTGAGGCAAGGGGATTGCTCAAACCCAAGAGTCGGGGGTTGCTGTGAGCTATGATGCCATAGTACTTTACCAAGAGCAGCAAAATAAGACTTTATCTCAAAAAAAAAATTTTTTTTTGCTAAATCTGTAGATGGACAGATTAAGTAAAGAGAGGAAAATTTACAAATTACCAATAAAAGGAATGAGAGAGGTGACATCACTATACACTCTACAAATATTAGAAGAATAATAGAGGGAAATTCTGAAAAACCTCATGCAAGAAAAATTTATAAATTTACATGAAATGAACAAATTCCTAAAAGACATAACTACAAAGCTTAATCAAGAAGACATAAATACACTGACTAGACACTATTTATTAAAGAAACTGAATTTGTAGTCAAAAATCCTCCAATACATAAAAACCCAAATAATAGATGGCCTTATTGACAAATTCTAAAAACATTTAAGGATAAAATAATACCAATTTTATACAGAACCAATGAGAGTAACTCATTTTATGAGACGAGCATTATCTTGATAACAAAACTTGACAAATTCCAAAGGGAAAAAAGTACGCACACACACTACAGACTATTATCACTCATAGATGTAAAATATTTTGCAAATCACAGTAAGGTAATATACTGGCTTGGTGCTCATGCTCAGAGGTTAAGGCACTGGCCAGATACTCCAAAGCTGGTAGGTTGGAATCCAGCCCAGGCCTACCAAACAACAATGCCAACTACAACAAAAAAAACAGCCAAGGGGTGGTGCCTGTAGCTCAAAGGAGTAGGGCACCACCCCATACATCGGAAGTGGCAGGTTCAAACCCAGCCCCAGACAAAAACTGCAAAAAAAAAAAAAAATAAACCCAAAACAGCCAGATTTTGTGGCAGGTGCCTGTAGTCCCAGCTGCTTGGAAGGCTGAGGAAAGAAAATCACTTAAACCCAAGAGTTTGAGGTTGCTATGAGCTATAATGCCATGGCACTCTACTGAGGGCTGGATTCAAACCTACCAGCTCTGGTATATGTGGCTGAAGCTTTAGCCGCTTGAGCCATAAGCGCGGAGCCTAAAATTTAGATTCTTTAGAGAGAAATGGAGAGAACTAATATCGGAATCTCTTAAAAGAATAGAAGATTATGGTCATTTTAACTATTTTAATACAATATTTTTATATTATAATAAAGACTTGTTTTTTAGGTGGAAGCCTTAGAAAACAAAATTCAACAAAATCTTGGCCAACAGGAATAGCTATAAGAAAATTTTTCCCTTTCCGATATTATATTAACTAATTTGCAAGAGAGGGTTGGAGGAATAAGGCATAACAGAACTTGGGAGAAGAGAAAGGATGAATAAATGAGAACTTGTTATGTTTATGTAATGATGCATATATTTTTAAAAGATGAGAACATTTCTAATGAATTCTACTGAGGAAACCGCACAGGAGGGGGTGAATTTCTTAGGATATATCAATATTGGTTCCCCTTATAGCTGCTTTCACTGAAATTAATCATAGATGAGATTCCACTGGACATTTTAATGAAAGCTATGAAAATATATTTATCGTCGTAGCTCGATTTAAAATGTTTTTTACAGGCTCAGCGCCCGTAGCTCAGTGTCGAGGGCACCAGCAACATATACTGGGGCTGGTGAGTTTGAACCTGGCCTGGGTCTGCCAAATAATGACAACTACAATAAAAAAAAATAGCCAGGCATTGTGGCAGGTGCCTCTGGCCACAGCTACTTGGAGGCTGAGGCAAGACAATCACTTGAGCCCAAGAGTTTGAGGTTGCTGTGAGCAACAATGTCACAGCACTCTACCCAGGGCAACAGCTTGACACTCTTGTCTGGGGAAAAAAATACTTTTTACACTACATTACATAGTGTCTTCAAAAACACTATCGAGGAAAATTTCCTATTGGTCCTAACATTAGGCATTGTGCTTTTCCCTAGCAGAGGCTTTGTTTTCATCTATGGACACTATGAACTATACACAACACTAATTCAGTTTTCTCTCATAAATCTAGAAAGCTTTATATCACTTTTTTTTTTTTTTGAGACAAAGTGAATTTCACCTTCTTGCCCTTCATAGAATGCCGTAGCATCACAGTTCACTGCAACCTCAAACTCTTAGGCTTAAGCAATTCTCTTGCCTCAGACTCCCAAGTAGCTGGGACTACAGGTGCCCTCCACAAAGCCCAGCTATTTTTTAGAGACGGGGTCTCACTCTTGCTCAGGCTAGTCTCGAACTTCTGAGCTCAGGCAATCTACCTGCCTGGGCCTCCAAGTGTTGGGATTACAGGCGTTATCCACCGCTCCTGGCCCTTATGCCACGTATTTTTTTGTACTGTTTCACTTTTCTTCAGCTTTTTGTTGGAAAAATTTTCAATTATTCACATAAGGAGAAAGAGTAGAATAAACATGTATATAGCATACAACAATATCGACATTTCACCAATCTCATTTCTATTTCCCTCCCTTTCCTGCTGGAGTATTCTAAAGCAAATTCCACGTATCATATCATTTCTCAATGTATGTGGCCGGCATCCTACTTGCTGAGCTACAGGCGCCACCAAGGTATTGTATCATTTCACTCATAAATAGTAAAGAATGGGCTGGCTCGGCGCCTGTGGCTCAATCGGCTAAGGCGCCAGCCACCTACACCTAAGGTGGCGGGTTCTAATCCCCAGCCCGGGCCCAGGGCCTGCCAAACAACAATGATGGCTGCAACCAAAAAATGGCCGGGTGTTGTGGCGGCGCCTGTGGTCCCAGCTACTTGGGAGATGGAGGCAGGAGACTCGCTTGAGCCCAGGAGTTGGAGGTTGCTATGAGCTGTGATGCCATGGCACTTTACCCAGCGGCATAGCTTGAGGCTCCGTCTCAAAAAAAAAAAAAAGAATGGGCTCAGCACCTGTTGCTCAAGTGGCTAAGGAGCCTGCCACATACACCTAAGGTGGCAGGTTCGAATCCAGCCCGGACCCACCAAACAGCAATGATGGCTGCAATCAAAAAAAAAAAAAAAATAGCCAGGCGTTGTGGCGGGCGCCTGTGGTCCCAGCTACTTGGGAGGCGGAGGCAGGAGACTCGCTTAAGCCTCAGAGTTGGAGGTTGCTGTGAGTTGTGTTGCCACGGCACTCTACCCAGGGGAATAGCTTGAGGCTCTGTCTCAAAAAAAAAAACAAATAAATAATAAAGAATGTACTGTTATTAATTAACAATTATCCTATAATGACATTACCATATCTCACAAAATTAGCAGTAATGGCCTATAAGCTCAGCACTCTGGGAGGCCAATGTGGCAAGATTGCTTGGGTCCATCTGGGCAACACAGGGAGACCCCATCATTACCAAAATTTTTTTACTATTAGTGGGCATAGTGGCATACATCTGTAATCCCAGCTACTCAGGAAGCTGAGGTCGGAAGATCACTTCAGCTTAGTAGTTGGAGGCTGCTGGGAACTATGATACATATAACACCACTGCACTCCAGCCTGGGCTAAATACCAAAGACTACCTCTCCTTTAAAAAAAAAAAAAAAAAAGCTCAGTGACTGTAGCTCAGCGACTAACACACCAGCCACATGCACCAGAGTTGGTGGGTTCAAACCCAGCTCAGGCCTGCCAAACAACAATGACAACTACAACAAAAAAATAGCTGGGCATTGTGGCAGGTGCCTGTAGTCCCAGCTACTTTGGAGGCTGAGGTAAGATAATCGCTTAAACCCAAAAGTTTGAGGTTGCTATGAGCTGTGACACTATATCACTCTACCGAGGGTGACATAATAAGACCCTGTCTCAAAAAAAAAAAAAAATTAAATTAGCAAAAATTCCTCAGTATCATCTAAGATGTAGTCCATGTTCTAATTTTTTTGATTACCTCAAAATGAATTTTTACCATTAGTTTATCTAAACCAGGAACAAAATAAGAACCAAACATGGTATGTGGCTAATACATCTCTGTACATCTTGTTTAAGCTATACCAAGTCATTTGTCCTATAGAATTTCTTACATCCTAAATTTAGTTGACTGTTTCCTCATGTTGTGAACTTATTCATCTATTCCTCGTATTTCCTGTAAACTAGCAGTAAGAGCCAGACACATGATTCAGTTTTAATTTTTTGACAAAAATAATTCATAGGTGATACATATACTTCCTTAATCCATTCATTACATTAGGACACACATAAGGTCTGGTTGTCCCACTTATAGTGATGTTCAGTTTCACAATTTTCTTTAAGTATAACCAGCTTAATTTACCTAAGGACCATTTTCCATTATTTCCTTAGGGGTTGACCATAGGTGATCTGCTAAGGCAGCAGTTCTCAACCTATGGGTGGCGACCCACAGTAACTGCATTAAAGGACCGCAGCATTAGGAAGGTTGAAAACCACTGTGCTAAGGCTATCATTCTATCTGTATTGGTTAACTGAAATTCTTCTTTAAAAGACTTTCCCTAATTAAATTACTTGGTTAACCTGAAACAGAGTTTAAACAGTAAAAACAGGGTGTTTGATTCTTTTCCTTTATAAATTCTCAGAATAATGAAGCAGTAATCTAGCAACTTCCAAAACTATAATACCTAATCCTTTTTTCTTTTTTCATACATATTTCTTAATTAACCTCAGTTTCTTTTTGTCATCCTTACTACTTCTAAGTTGTATTACCTTGTTGAATTCTACTGAAATAAACATTGTGACAATACACCCAGAATTCTCTTTAGATATATTTCTAAAGGTCAGTAAGAAGTACTGAGAACTTTTGAAACTGAAAAGATAAACTGAGTAATTTCAACATAAATAAGACCTCTTTCAAAAACTGACAATTTGGGGCTGGGCATGGTGGCTCACACCTGTAATCCTAACACTCTCGGTGGCCGAGGCCAGTGGATTGCTTGAGCTCAGGAGTTCAAGACTAGCCTGAGCAAAGTGAGACACCATCTCTACTAAAAATACAAAAACTAGCCAGCCATTGTGGCAGGCTCATGTAATTCCAGCTACTCAGGAAGCTGAGGCAAGAGGATCACTTGAGCCCAAGGGTTTGGCTATGATGCCACAGAGCTCTAGACAGGGTGACAGAGTAAGACTCTGTCTGAAGAAACAAAAAACAAGCAAGCAAACAAACAAACAAACCAAAACACCCATAACCGACAATTTTGAACAGAAATATCAGTGAAAGTAGCACCAAAAAAAAAGTAGTTTGGGGAGTCCTAGACCTCTTCCCCTAAAAATTATTCTTGCCCTCTCTTCCTGTAAAACATCTTTAAAATCTTCTGGATATCTTTGGAATGGAGCACAGATATATACAGAGAATCAATTAGACTACTATAAGTAGAAGAATTATAAGGGCAGAATAATAACTAAGCAATAGAAAAGTCAAAGGTGAAAGAGAAAATGTGATTCCCTAGAATTACCTAATAGTTGAAACGATCTTGTGATTCCAGATCACAGGTTACCTGTGCCTACCTGACCTAACTAGGAAAGCAGTTGTGTAAACAATGGAAAACACAATATGGCAACTGCTACAAAGTAATACAATTAGTTTCCCCTAAAATACCAGATTAAGCAATTTTACCTGAAGCAACTGTAAGAATGCTTCCTCAGGAAAGATGACATCTAAATTGTTTTGCAAGTTAAGGAGCATTTTTCTGGGAAGTGAGGTATAATAAAAAGGGACAGTTGAGGTATGCACCTCAACTTCCAGCTACTCAGGAGGCTGAGGTGGGAGGATTACCTGAGCTGAGGTGTTCAAGACGAGCCTGAGCAGCATAGACCCCGTATCTAAATTTTTTTTTTCTTTTTGAAAAAGATTTCTGAGCAGGATAAAAAGCATAAAGCAGGACACTGATATTTAGAAATATATGTTCTCTTCAGGGGATAATCAATTTCTATATAAGTTATATATAAAATGCCTAGTGAGGGGTTGGTATAGATGAGGTTATCATATGCAAAATGCTTCCCAAGCTTAATAAGTAGCAAACATTTTCTGTTTAAAGCACTCAGATGGAATGTTTTTATGACCAGGTGGAGAAGATGACTTAATATCTAAAGTGGAGAGCTGTGAAAATGAATGAGTCATAAGCTGAGGGGCTAGACACATTCAAGAACCACAGTAGATACAGGAATAACAGGACTTCTAAATGTAACTAATCACACATGAGCCCCAGATTTCTACCTTGGAAGATTCAGACGATGATGATCCCAGTGACCAAAAAGAGGGGGAAAAAGTCTTTGGGAAGTGTTATCAGTGGCTTTCCTTGGGTGGCAGTGGCAGATATACTAGAGATTTTTTTTTAATGCTCCCTAATTCCAGTACCGTGGAGTATTATAAAAGAATGAATATCTATTACTTCAACAATTTAAAAAAAAAGTATGCTTTAATATTATGGTATACAGTCTTATTCCAGAGGTTGTCCAGTCAGATAACAATGTTTTATGGCCAATATACCACATATTAATAAAAGGTTCTATCCATTTGGAAAGTGTTCTTATTTTATCTAGTTACCTGGAAATTATATTGATAGAATGTCCAAACATTTATTACAAATATCATATCTACTACATAAAATATTTATTCTTTAAAATAATGAGCACGGCTTGGTGCCTATGGCTCAAGTGGCTAAAGTGCCAGCCGCATACACCTAAGGTAGCAGGTTCGAATCCAGCCCGGGCCTGCCAAACAACAATGACAGCTGCAACCAAAAAATAGCCAGGCATTGTGGCGGGCACTTGTGGTCCCAGCTACTTGGGAGGCTGAGGCAGGAGACTCGCTTGAGCCCAGGAGTTGGAGGTTGCTGTGAGCTATGATGCCATAGCTCTCTACCCACGGGGACAGCTTGAGGCTATCTCTAAAAAAAAATTAAAATGAAATAAAATAATGGGCACTTACTTCCTCTTAAAAATAAACATTTTTTTCCCTTTAGAAATAAAGAGTGGTAATCACACTAACTGAACAAACGACCTTTCTTATTTCTGTGGCTTTGAGAGTTTACTCAGAAGCTTTATTTAATAGACATTTTTTAAATAAGCCACCGCCAATTGCAAATTATTCAAATGTGGTTTATTAACTGTGTGTTTTCTTTTCTTTTTCTTTTTTTTTTTTGAGACAGAGTCTCACTTTGTCACCCTCAGTACAGTGCTTTGACATCATAGCTCACAGCAACCTCAAACTCTTGGGCTCAATCAATGCCCTTGCCTCAACCTCCCAAGTAGCTGGGATTACAGGCGCCCGTCACTACGCCTGGCTATTTTTAGAGATAGGGTCTTACTCTTGCTCAGGCTTGTCTCAAACTGTGAGCTCAGACAATTCACCTGCCTCGGCCTCCCAGAATGCTAGGATTACAGGCACGAGCCACCACGCCTGGCCATAATGGTGTATTTTCTTTTTCTTTTTTTTTAATAATAGAAGTAAACATAGGTAGGGTCTTTTTATTATTTCATTAAATCATAACTTTGTACATTTAAGCATTTATGGGGTTCAGGGTACTGCTTCGATATACAATGTGAAATGCTTACATTGAACTAAGTAACACTTCCATCACAATTATACTCATTTCTTAATAGTTTTGAAATGTACAACTGCATCGTGCACATTAGGTGAGGTCCCCCCAAATACCCTCCCTCCTCCCATATCTTCTCTCCCCTTCCCTCTCTCTACTCTGCCCTTCTACTTTCTGGACTATAGTTATGTTTTGTCATTCATATGAGTGTGTAGGTGACTATATATTGATTTCATAGTAGTACTGAGTACATTGGATCCTTTTTTTTCCATTCTTGAGATACTTTACTAAGAAGAATATGTTCCAGCTCCATCCAGGTAAACATAAAAGATGTGAAGGCTCCATCTTTTTTATAGCTGCACAGTATTCCATAGTGTACATATACCACAATTTGTTAATCCATTCATGGGTCAATGTGCACTTAGGCTATTTCCATGTCTTGGTTATTATGAATTGGGCTGCCATAACCATCCTGGTTAGATGTCCTTGTTGGAAAATAATTTTTGATCATCTGGGCATATACCTAAGTAGAGGAATTATAGGATCAAATAGTAGGTGTACTTTTAGTTCCTTGAGTTTTCTCCAAACTTCTTTCCAAAAAGATCATTTTAGCTTTCATTCCCACCAGCTGTGTAGAAGTGTTCTCTTCTCTCCGCATCCACACCAACATCTGTAGTTTTGGAATGATGTGGGCTAATCTTACTGGAGTTAGATGATACCTCAAAGTGGTTTTGATTTGCATTTCTCTGATGATTAAGGATGATGAGCATTTTTTCATGTGTTTGTAGGTCTGTCTTCATCAGAGAAGTTTCTGTTCAAGTCTCTTGCCCACATAGAAATGGAGTTATTTATTCTTTTCTTATTGATTAGAGTTCTCTATTGATTCTAGCTATCAGACCTTTGTCAGAAGAATAACCTGCAAAAATCTTCTCCCATTCTGAAGGTTGTCTGTTTGCTTTACTTACTGTGCTCTTGGCTGTAACTGTGGATTTTCAATGTCTTCTGCCACCGGGCCAACTTTTAGATCTTTCCTAAGACCTCATTAAAACATTTCTTTTAGAAATAAATTACTCTCCAGTTTATTCAAATCATTTTAAGGATTGAAACAGGTAAAAATCTGGAGAATCCAAACCCAAAAAACAAACTAGTAAAGCACACAGCAGGAAGAAGTGATTAACAGGAGCTGGAAGGAAAAATGTGGGGAGAAAAGGGAAGCTCAGGCAGAGAAAGAATTATCAATTTCCCTTAGATTACAGACTGTGTACAGCAGAAGCTCCATGGAGATGAGGAAAAACTCCAAATTTCCATTCTTTCACATCCTAATCTAGATGTATGAGGAACTCATTGTATACTTCATTCCAAAGCTGAATTTTAAAATTATATGCCTTTCAATTTATTTTTGGCTATAGAGTTAGTCCTGAGTGTCACAGATATGTTCTTACAAACTGCCACTAAGTGAAATGACATAAAGCACGTCCTTGAATGAAGTTGTCTCATTCTTTTGCTATAACATTGATGAGGGGAAAAAAATGGTTTCATTATATATCATTTTGCTTAAAAGTCAAAGTTTCCAAGAACTTACTGAACACATTAAATGAGTAATTACCGTATACAGGTTTATTCTAGAGAGATGTAATTAAAGTATTTTACCTTAAACTCCTGGGCTCAAGTGATTCCCCACCTCAGCATCCCAAGTAGTTCTGACTACAGCGTGTGTCACCACACCTGGCTAATTTATTTTTTATTTTTTTAGAGACAACTCTGTCGTCCAGGCTGGTCTCAAACTCTGGGCCTCAAGCAATCCTCTCACCTTGGCCTCCCAGAGGGGTAGAATTATACATTTGGGCCACTACAGAGGGCCACAATCAACTGAATTCTAATTCCAGACCCACCTATGTTATAGTGAGTAAGCAACTTGAATAAGAAAGAAACTGTGCTAGTTTCCTGTCTATAAAATGGAATGATAATAGTTCCTATATAAAGAAGTTGCTGTGAAAATTAAAGAAGTGAATATATTCTACAGATGTAGAAAAGAGTTGCATAAAAGGAAGCACGCAATTGGCTACTGCCAAGACAGGTCAGTAACCAAAGGGAATAATGCACGGTATACGGCACACTTCCTGGGTGAAGGAAACAGCTATAACTCAGACTTTACTTAGAAATGCAAACAATGTAACCAATGTAACCTAAAAAATGCATATATAGAAATTCAATGTGATGCTTCCTAATTTTTTAAAAATTAAATTCCTGGGCTCGGCGCCTGTGGCTCAAGCGGCTAAGGCGCCAGCCACGTACACCTAAGGTGGCAGGTTCAAATTCCCAGCCCGGGCCCGCCAAACAACAATGATGGCTGCAACCAAAAAATGGCCGGGTGTTGTGGCAGGCGCCTGTGGTCCCAGCTACTTGGGAGGCGGAGGCAGGAGACTCGCTTGAGCCCAGGATTGGAGGTTGCTATGAGCTGTGATGCCATGGCACTCTACCCAGGGGGATAGCTTGAGGCTCCATCTCAAAAAAATAAAAAATAAAAAATAAATAAAAAATAAATAAAATAATTAAATTAAATTCCTGGCAGGGTGTGGTGGCTCATGCCTATAATCCCAGCACTCTGGGAGGCTGAGGCTAGTAGATCACTTAATCTGAGGAGTCTGAGACCAGCCTGAGCAAAAGTGAGATCCCATCACTACTACAAATAGAAAAATTATCTGGGCATTGTGTCACATGCCTATAGTCCCAGCTATTTGGGAGGCTGAGGCAAGAGGATCGCTTGAGCCCAGGAGTTTGAGGTTACTGTGAGCTATGACTCCATGGCACTCTACTGAGGGAAGAAGAGTAAGACACTGTCTCAAAAAACAAAATTTAATTCCTAATTTAACATACATGGTTGACCTAATCAAGTATGATTATTTTGTAAAATCTCAACACCTCAAGTTAAATAACTACCCTCCTAGAAGAACTCATCCCAAACCATAACTATAAAATCTAATATAAAAGAACTATATGTCAGCCAAAATAGTCTTGAAAATGGCTCAGCTGGATTGCTTTTTATTCGTCATTAAGAAAATGAAGTAATTACCTAACAAATTTATTAGGTTACGTTCTCATGAAAACTAACACAATTTGAAAAGCAAAAAGGACTATTTTCAGTTACAAATAAAGTATAAAAGATCAAAAGAATTCAATCATTTTCACAAAGTACGAAACCACAAAACATACCACCATAATGTTAGCTCCCAGGTAAAACGATTGTGTAAGTGTAGATTAGGGGGTATCAACCTTGACACTATTACATTTTAGGGCAGATAATGGTTGTTCGGTGAAGGGGGAGCCTGTTTTCTTTGCATTTGAGGAAGTTGAGCAATATTCCTGCCTCTACCCACTAGATTCCAGCAGTACCACCTCGTCCCACTCACCCACACATGACAACCAAATGTGTCTCCAGACATTGCCAAATGTCAACTGCTGCAGACTGGGAAAAAAATCTTTTTGTTTCTAAGTGGGAAGAGGGGTTAATAATAACAACCAGGTTTCTTGTACCCCCTCTCCCTCCCCACCCCTATTGTGCCATTTCTTTGAAAACTTCACAAAAAAGATGGATTATCTTCCCACAATGCATTTTATTATCGTGATTATACTTGCAAATAAGACTGCAGCTGGTATCTATTTTACACTTAATCTAATTCTCTGCAGAATTAGTTGTAAAAGGATGTAATTCCTCAATAATATATAATATTAATACATATTTTTAACTATGGTTCATTTAAAAATTTTCCCTTCTCTATTAGGATTGGAAATTTTAATTATATTTTCCTTCTAAACCAGACACATTAGATTGCTAATCACTAGTACAGTACTTCAGCAAATTAACTGCTAATATTTATCAGCACGAAATATTAAGCCTGTGTTAAGCATGTAACATGAATTATCTCATTTAGTCCTAACACTAATCTTAAGAGATACTATCTCCACTTTTTCAGGTATGGAAACTGAAGCTGAAGAGAAACAGAATGCCTAAATTATGAACATGACTTCATAGGAGTAAAGAGAGAAAGAGCCAAGATGGGATTACAAGCCTCCAATGTCAATGCTTATACTATGACATCAGATTTTATTCACTATGAATGATCCCAAAAATGAATCTATGGACCTCTTATCTTTTGAGATAATGCTGCTTTCCTCATTTAATAATTTTTGAATATGTAACTTTTAGTGATATAAATTTTCCAAATGAATAATATACCTTTTTCCTAGTATGTATTCCCTCCTTCTGAGAACAAGCATACTACTTACTTGAACTTTAATAGTGGCCTTTGTGATAAGAGAATTTATAGTTGAACTTGAGATTCTGCGGAAAAATAGGGTTGAAAACATAAAATCTTGATCAAACCAATGAAAGCAATGACAAATTTATTTTTATATTCTCTTAAATTTTAAAAAAATGGCAAGAACAAATAAAAAGAATATCCATGCCAATTTACAAGGTCTTATAATTATGTTTGTGAACTCAGCCTAGAAAAAGTGCTACATATCTCACTGCTGAGTATCACTACAGTCACCTTCACAGTACTCTCCCCCGGAAGCTCTGCACTGACACCAGTGCCTAGTCCACACTTGAAAGCAATTTTCTGGAATAGCCATCAGAACTGTCCTCATATTGCCCTTGATGTCCTGAATGCCATCAAAATGTCTTCCTTTCAATGTTTGCTTTATCTTTGAGGCAAAGAAAAAACGTCATTCGGGCCAAATGAGGGGAATAGGGAGGGTGTTCCAATACAGTTATTCCTTTACTGGTTAAAAACTCCCTCACACAAAGTGCTGTGTAAGCTGGTACATTGTTGTGATGCAAGAGTCACACCTTTCTCATGCCAGTCACAAAGTACTTAGTAAATGCTAGGTATTTACTTTTTTTGTTTGTTTTTTGGAGTTTTTTTGAGACAGACTCTCCTATGTCACCCTTGGTGGAGTGTCATGGCATCACAGCTCATAGCAACCTCAAACTCCTGGGCTTACGTGATTCTCTTGCCTCAGACTCCCAAGTAGCTAGGACTACAGGCACCCGCCACAACGCCCTGCTATTTTTTTGTTGCAGCTGTCATTGTTGCTTTTTCTGGCCCAGGCCAGGCTCGAACCCACCAGCCTCAGTGTATGTGGCCAAGGCTCTAGCCAATGAGCTACAGGCGCCACCCTACTTTTATTTTTGAAGGATATTCTTGTATAAAAACTTTTAAAACGTGGAAGAAAATATCTATGGTTCTTCTTGAAATACTGCTTGTACTCTCCTCTCTCTACACCTGTTCTTTCAAAATCCTCTTGCTATGGAGTTGTCCTCAGGGAATTCAAGTCCTTTTTATAATCTCCATTTCTACCCTACAAGTCTTTATTCAAATAAAACAGAAATAGGGTAAAAAAGAAAAAGAAAAATCAGAGAAAAAAGACATTCCCCTCTACCCTCAATGCCCTGTTTCTTTTTCTAAGCTCTTTCCAGTTCAGTGTAAAATAATGAGTAAAATTTTATCCTTGAAATAAAATTCTCACAATTGACAAAAAGGTTTTAAAATATCCAAATTTACTCAGATACATTTTCTTTGGAAACAGGGTCTTGCTCTATCATCCAGGCTAGAGTGCAGAGGCATCATCAAAGCTCAGTGCAACCTTAATCTCCTGGGCCCAAGTCACCATCCTCCCTTGGCCTCACAAAATGCTGGAACTACAGGTGTCAGCCACCATGCAGGCCTTGCCCTGATTTTGAGTTAAGGGAAGTCATATTTGGAAAAGCATCACTGTGCATGTTTTATTTCTAGAAATGAACCAGAAGCACTTTGAAACCAGTAGAGACCTTTCACTTCACACAGGCCTAGGACAAAGTAACTGTTAAGCAATGGTGCCATACTGTACTGTATGAATGAATTAATATTTTTCTGTATGTAATCAGCAATCAAATCTATCAACTTATTCAACAAACACTTGCCCAGGACCTACCAGGTACTGCTGCCTTGTAAAGAGATCAAAGTGAACAGGAAATATGTAGCCTCTGCTCCCATAAAGTTTACTGTGTAGCAGGGACAAAAACAAGTATAAAAAGACCTTTACAATTTAGTGTTAGAAAGGGTGAAATCCAAGAAGATACTAAATCAATGAAAGAGAGCACAGAGAAGGAGCAACTAATCTAAAGTCTAAAGACCAAATGAAAGTCCGCCAAAGAAGGAGGTAAGAAGTAGGTAAAGGGTTTCAGGTAAATGTAAAAAACAGAAAGCTTATGAGAACATATCATATGTGAAGAAGTACAAAAACTTCAGTACAGTATGACTGAAGCTTAGAACCATTTACTGAAATAACACAGTTGGGAAAAATTGGGGGACAGAGAAGTATAGATAGAGAAAGTGGTGAGAGCTGAAGGTATACATGTTAGCAGGGACCAAGTGACCAAGACCTGGTACTTACTAAGTTTGAATTTTATTTGTTTGTTTGATTTTGAGGCAGAGTCTTACTCTGTCACTTAGGCTAGAGTGCCATGGCCTCAGCCTAGCTCAAAGCAACCCCAAACTCCTGGGTTCAAGCAATCCTCCTGCCTCAGCCTCCTGAGCAGCTGGGACTACAAGTGCCCACTATCATACCCAGCTACTTTTTTTTTTTTTTTTTTTTTTTAGTAGAGATAGGGTCTCACTTTGCTCAAGCTGGTCTTAAACTCCTGGGCTCAAGCAATCCTCCTGCCTCAGCCTCCTTGAGTGCTGGGATTACAGGCCTGAGCCACTGTGCCTGCCCACTATGAGCATTTTAAAAAGGTCATGTCTCTCCCATTTAAAAAACAACAAACCTACCCAGTCCCTTAACTGCACAGCACCCTGCGGTTAGTTGCCCTGCTATCTCTCTCTTTTTTTTTAAATAAATCTATTTTATTTATTTATTTATTTTAGAGACAGAGTCTTACCCTGTCGCCCTCAGTAGAGTGCTGTGGTGTCACAGCTCATAGCAACCTCCAGCTCTTGGGCCTAGATGATTCTCTTGCCTCAGCCTCCCAAGCAGCTGGGACTACACATGCCTGCCACAACACCCGGCTATTTTTTGTTACAGTTTGGCTGGGGCCAAGTTCAAGCCCGCCACCCTCAGTATATGGGGCCGGGGTCCCACTCACTGAGCTATCTCCCCACAGGGCAGCCCCTGCCCTGCTATCTCTTAACTTACAGTCACATTTCTTAAAAGCCCTTTCTCCAAATAATTCTGCAAGGCTTACTGCTCACTTGCGTCAGGTATCTACTAAAATATTACCCTGAAGTGAGGATCTTTCAGAACTTGACAGAAAATGGCCCCTCTTTCCCAGCTGTGGCATTCCCTATTCCCCATTACCATCCAACTCTATGGGCAAGGCTTTGTGCTGAGTAAGTTACATGATGATTTCTATTATGACAGCCATGATATAGAATAGATGAAGAAAGTGAGACTTAAAGGCTAACTTAAGAAAGGTCACAAAATTTGTTATATGCTAGAGCCAGAATTCAAATTCAGGTAAGTTCATGGTTGATATCACAAAGTTGAGAAAGAAAAAATATAACAGCTTTTATTTTCTTTTCTCTTTAAACAAAAGGAAGACAAGGTCATCTCCTGAGAAGAAGGTAATGAGATGGGAAATTTGGAGAGAATGAAGGAGGTCTTAAAGAGCCCTGGGGAAATATGGAAGAGAAAATTGACTAGGAAAACATTAAAGGACTGCCAGGCAAAATTAAGGAGCTAGTTGAAATCAGAAAATAGGCCTTTATTGGGTGGCACTGTGGCTTAAAGGAGTAGGGCACTGGCCCCATATGCCAGAGGTGGTGGGTTTACACCCAGTCCTGGCCAAAAACTGCAAAAAAAAAAAAGGAAATAAGTCTTTATGATAACAATAACTAACTATATGATTTTTCACCAGGCACATGGATGAAAGGGAAAATAAAGCATAAAGTTAATCTAATGGTTCTCAACACAGGAGGGTCACGGTGGGCAAATCTG